>PVHY01024106.1:0-20048 GCA_004024945.1 Uropsilus gracilis
TGCTGCCTTGTTCCTTTCCCAACCGGGGGTGGGGGGAGGGGAGAGAGGGGTGGGGCCATGTGGACCTCTGGGCTTTGCCCCCTAGCAGGAAGGAAACCCCCCTCTGTTTCACTCTCACTCATTAATTCTCAACAGGAATAAGAAGAGCACAAATAATACAGACACATAGGTTGGGTTAGGGACCAGATAAAGATCTGGTCCTACACATGTAGGCAGAATACAAGAGAAATACAGAGTCATTGCATACAGGACTGGGAAAACAATGATGATGACGGAATCACACCTGTGGCCTCACTGGGAGTGGATGAGCCAAAACTCCCATTTCAGAAATGGCATCTGAGAGAGCAAGGTGCCCCTCCCTGTTTCATCAGGGAGGAAGACCACAGAGAAGTGGCATTGGTCCCACAGCAAAGCTGCAAACTGAGGGAAAGGAGATGATCCACAAGGGCCATCCACAGATGCCTATTCCCATCGAGAGACTTCTTTATCAACAATGACTGGGGGCAAGACTCCCTAAGCCAGAAACCAGAACTATAAGGTTAAGAAGCAGCAAAATGGCACAGAAATCAGATTGGAGCCAGCAATGAGAAGGCTTTGATAGTCTCCAAATGAGCATGGATTGGCTAACCAATGGAAAGTTAAAACTGAAAACCTATCAGCACAGTTTGCCATGTCCCAGGAACACAGTCCCTCACCCAGGAAAAGGACTCTGTCACAGAAAAGGAAGAAACCAATGGGACTTAACCTAGATGGATCAACAAACAGCAATGAAGAGTCTGAGTGAACAGATGGGGTATCAAGGGGAGGGGGAGGCATTCCTAGGTGTACCAACAACCATATAATGATGACTGATGTTCTAAGAAATTTTAAGAATAAAAAAAAGAAAAAGAAAATAAAAGAAAGCTACCAGCTATTTAAAATGTCATTAGTATATAAATATGTGCTATAACGCTCACTTTGTTGATATTGAATTAAATCACAACCATGTTTCTTAAGCACCACTGAACCAAGCACTCTACTGGATTTTGTGATTAGTACAATGAGTGAAACACAGGGGGCACTGCCCTCCAAAAACGAGTCTATGGGTGGCATAGAAGGCAAGAGGATTCTAGAGCAACCAAATAAGATACAGTTATGTAGAGTACTTTGGGCACATGGACAAGGAACATCAAATTGCAACTTGGATTATGGAAAATAAAAGACAAAGCAGAATAACATAAATATTCTTTCATAGCATGACCATTTATAGCTGACAAAGACAGGCTTAAATTTGTGTCTCCTACAACAAAACTTAAAACCTTGGTTTTATGTGGACAGATTTTTATCTATAAAAGTGTATATTATTCATGATAAAATTCCCTTTTCTTCTCCCTTCAAGGACATTTAGAAAAACTGTGTATTCTTTCCAGAGCTAAGATGCAAATCATTTAGCAACCAAAGCTTAGACAGGAATGACTTGTATATATACAAGAATGTATATTTATATCTTTCTGGGTTTAATGTACAATGTCTTAGGATTGATCACTTTCACTTTTTGTGATCACTTATGCTGTAATTACGCTGTACTTCATTTTATAATTTTAGTTTTATGTTCTGTACAAAACTATTCAAGTTGATTTTTAGCTTTCTAGGTCGATCTATTTTGAGATTACTATTCCGTTCATCTTTTAAATTTATTTTATAATACATTTTGTGCATATTTGTAAAATTTGTTTCTTATGTCTAATATTCCTTTTTATAATTTCTTTTATGATTTAAGAATTTCTTTTAGCCATTCTTTAGGGCAGCTCTTCTGGCAACAAATTCTCATGATTTTCTTTCGTCTGAGACTATCTTTTGCTTTCTTGAGGGATATTTCTACTGGATTTTCTTTGAGTGCTTGAAAAATATTCAATCTTTTCATGTATGTTTTATATATAATGCTCAGGGATTTTAGCCATACTTAGCAGAAGTGGGGAGAATTATGTTTATACCATGTTGTCTTGGAACCTGAAACTCATGGGACAACTTTTAATATTAATATTATTTGTATTCAAACTTAGAGAATGGAGACTCTGGGAGTTCTCTGACATGCAGTTTATGTATTTTCAAGTATTCTAGAATTATCATCAGTGGTATTAATATCACATATCCTTATGTGTATTGCAGCACTATTTACAATAGCTAAGATATGGAAACAACCCAAATGCTCCAAAACAGATGAATGGGTCAAAAGTTGTTTTGTATTTACACAATGGAATATCATTCAGCAATCAAAAAAGACAAACTTTTGTCATTTGCAGCACCACGGATGGAGTGAGAAGGAATCATGTTAGTGAAAATAAACCAGAAAGAAAAAGAGAAATACTGGATGGTCTCATTTATATGTAGGATAGTGGGAAAACAAACAAAATGATAAGAAAAAGTTAATAAAACTAACAATAGAACTAAAGCATATGGCAAGGAAGGGGTAGGGTAGAAGGGTGAAATCAAGGGAGGAATGAGCACAAGAGATTAAGAAGATGGTTCAAGGGTGACATGGTGGTGGGAGAATCTTGGGATATACAACAAGGCAAAAAATATGTATATGTGTAATCAAGAAGTCTTGAAGTCTTGAAAAAACAAGTGAAGGATAGTGTTTAATAATTGGATATAAAATCGGGATGCATTTCTAGGAAGTGTAAAATGATTTATCTACCAAAAGAAAAAGACATCAGAATACAAGCAAAAATACCTGCTGAATGTGTCCAGTGTTTCTCACTCATCCTCTCTTGGGCTGATTACTCACTGGGAGCTCACTGAAATAGCTCTTTGTGAAAGAAAAGGACCTTGGAAACGTTTAGGATTCCATTCCAAAATTACCCATGCGGGATTTTGGTAAGAGACACACTCATTAGTGTTGATTGGAGTTATGTAACTCATATTACCCAGGGTATTATAGTTTGCTTTGCTAGTGTCTAATCGAGTGCCAGACTCCCAAAAGACCCTGAATCTGGCAAGGCCACAGTAAGATGAAATGCATAGCTGTTCCTTAAAAAAAAAAAAGGAAAAAAATGCAGTCCAAGCTGTTCTCTGTAAGTTTTAAGCTTAGATTTAATCAAGTCCAGCCAAAATTATTCCACCCAGGAGCTATTATCACATTCCTCCTTTTGAAAGCATCTAAAGCCACGAAATAGTTGGCAGTCACTTTCAATCCTTCAGAAATGAAAAAATTCTTATATCCTTTCAATTCCTAACTTCAACTTCCTTTTCCTCTTAATGTGCTTGTGAAGTTATTTGAAAAAAAGATTTGAGTTTTAATTGTAAACCTTCAATTTAATACAAGATGACTTTCTGTTAATGAAGAAACAATCTGGGAGAAACAGTGATTGGAAAACTGGGTCATGACAGCATTAATATATAGAACAATTATTCTATATCTAATTAGAAAAGGATAGTATAAAATAAAAATGAAACCTGAGATAAAGACAGTAGCTTCAGACTGACATTAAAAAACTCCAGTTTTTTGTTTATTTAAAGATTTTTTTGATCCTCAACTTTGTGAAAAAACTCAATGCTCTCGACTAAGTCATAAACCCTTCTGCCTACATCCGTTCCTTCACCTTGCTTTTTTTTTTTTTTTTTTTTTTGAGACTAGGTCTTGCTGTTTTTGCCTGTGGAACTGCAGGTTCACGTTGCCTGGGGTACTACAGACTCAAACAATTCCCAGCCTCAGCTTCCCAGGTAGCTGGGATTACAGGCACACACCACCACGCCCAGCTGTATTTTTTTGGAACTAGGTTTCACTATGTGCCCCCGGCGGGACTCGAACCACAATCCCTGGCCCCAGTCACGGCTTCCTAGGCTGCCGTTTACAGGTATGTGCCACTATGCCCAGCCCTTCACCTTATTTTTATAGATGTTTATGTGAAAAAGAAATGTTTAAAGATGTACATATTCTGTTTACACCTTGTCAGAAGTATCCATGTTTTTGCTCTGGATCTCTGTCTGCTGTATATAATAGTCATTTGTGATATAATAAACAGACACGTGTTGGTTTGAATGAATAGTTCACTCTGGGGAAGGTTTCTTGTAGAATTGATTGTAAGTGGCACAGGATGTGGTCATTTTACCAAAATTGAGGAATACATAAAGTATTCGTTTGGCATCTCTTAAATCAGTAACCTGTTTGTTTTTCCTGAGTTTGCCCATTTCCACTTTTGGGTTCTGTGCTGAGGCCTGATTGTACCTTACCCTGGCTGTCAACAAATTTTGCTACATTGGCTTAAGGTGTTTGTAAAAATAGTTATAGTTTCTGCTAACCTTTTTCACTTTTAAAGCTAACCTTTTTCACTTTTAAAATGGGATCTTTGGAAGATATAAAAAAAAGAGGTTTCCCTTTTTCACTCTTTCTGAGCTAGCTTGCCATTTTGGAGGAGTGTGAACTCCTGGACTGTGCTGACTTGATATAAACGTTAGACTTTCTATGAATTATGGAAATAACTTCTGGGAGGAGAAGGGCTTTAGCCTGAGCAAATCACAGGAGTCCAGTTACCCAGGGCTCTCAAGGGAAGAGGCCAAGCAAAAAACCTTCACTAGTAGGGTCATTACAAGTGACCATCTGCTTGCTTAATCATGGGCTTCTTTTACCCTTTGGGCTGCTTATCATCATCTGGTCTGCCCTGTTTACTAATTAGCTTAAGTTTGATCTTTACATTGACTACAGGTTCATTTTCTGAACAGAACCATTTGAGGGAAAGTTTAAAAAAAACTTATTCTAAAGTTTACAAGGATTGCTTATTTTGAATCTGGATTGATATTGGCTTTTTTTGGGTACAGTTGAATACACCCAAATGAATTAATTTTAATCCCTTTCTTCCTCAGTTTGGCAGTAAAGATGATAATGTTTACATTCATTTTTTGTAGAGCTGGACAGTCTTTATTGTTTATTAAGAAATATATACATATTGTAATGGATTCAGGCATATAGTATAAAGGAAAAGTTTAGATAACTGGGGCTAACAGTTCTTGATGCATTTTTTTTCTGTGTACAGATATATTTATATGGGATAGTCTAAGAGTTACACACAACAAATAAAATTGTGAGGAGATTTTCTGCAGTGTTGTGGAGTGAAATGTAGTAGTGAGGGAGGGTGTGTCTTATGCAAGATGGAAAACCAGGCAGTTGGAGTCAGATTTGAACAACATCAAAAGTATAAACTTTCTAAAGATGATAATCAGTTTGGGAAATTGCTTATAGTGTATTTATTAATATTGCCACTGAATTAGTAGTTTTAGCTTCACTTAGGTCTTATTTTGGTTAATAGTTTCATTTTTTTCCATTTTATTAGGCTGAATTTAACTATATTTGCTGAAAATAACAAAAGTGTTTTGACTTGGATGTTGATCGACTTTGTAACATTAACGGCAATTGGCGTTAAAGTTCATCTCTAAGAGAAATGCTTGTACCATTTTAGTTCATTCTTATTTAACTTAGGTTGTCATAGATATTCTTAATAAGCATTTTTGTTCATTTTTCTGCATTTGTTTATATCTACTAAGAATCTGGTTAACTAGCTTGAAAAGTAATTGATTCTAGAAGCTCACTGCCCTCTGCTGGTTTAAGTGTGGAAAAAGTAAAGTGTGAAGCAATCTCATTTTGTTTTATAAATATTTTGAAAGAGAATTCACTCGTTATTTCTTTTTTCCATTTCTATATGATGTTCCTCACTTACCCAAACACTAGAACTGCTTTGGAGAGCAGAGAACAAAAATCAAATCAGGGCAGTAGCAAATGTCTGTAGTTTTGGTAGCACAGATCAGCAGTACTGGTATCATTGTCCTTCCACAGCTTAAAGGACTTTTTATGACAAAGCACTCTAAATTTGGGAAATGGTAATTTTTTGAAGTATATCAAGTTAAGCTGAGGTGTGCAGAAGAAGAAAGTTTACAGTTTATTTTGAAAAATTCAGTTTTTGGTTAGTTTTGCTTTCACTGTAGAGATTTGACCTTTTGACTTGACTTTTGGGACCTTTACTGTTTTTAGGAAAAGGAAGTAATTGGGTGCATAGAGGAACCACCATGACATCTGGAGAGCCTGGCGTAAGAATACAAATGTGTTGTTCATGTCTCCTCTTGCCACCCCTGGCTGCACTGAAATAACATACAGCCATTAGAAAGAATAAGCAACTTTAAATACTGAAATGGAAACATCTGGTGTGTATGCATGTGGATTTGAGGAATAGCAGGCCTGCCCCATGTCTTCTCCACTTACCCATATAACCATCATTGATAGCTAGGAAAGAAACTACACAACCCCAGAAACTGAACTTGGGGCCAGTTGGGTGAAGAATTCTAGGACTATGGGAGCTGGAGTGGGTTCTAGAATGGAGATAACCTTTATGTGAAGATAATGCAGTGAAAGCAGGACCAAAATGGGGGCTCAGGGCAAGATAAAGTACATGAAGATGAACATGGTATTGTTTATGGAAGCAAGTAATTAGGAACATTGAATTGTCTAACAATAGAGGAAAGATTCAGTATATCCCCTTGATAAGAATTTATAAATATTAAAATTTTTTATCTTGATGTCTATATGGCAACTTGGGAAATGTTTATTCTGCTTTATATCCAATGTGAAATATCCAGGTTACAAAATTGAATGGATACTATGACTTGAACTTTATAAAACTTAAACTAAGGATTTATTTCTAGGAATTTATCCTTCCAATGTACTTTCATATCTGCGTATAGATACCAAAAGACTAGTCACATCATTGTAACAGAAAATGCAAATAAATGATTTGGTATACTATCGGTAAATAAACCATGCTACATCCACACATTGACATAATATGCAACACTTTGAAGAATAAAGAAACTTTTAGTACTCAGATGAAAACATTTCCAAAAAATAGTTTAGGTGAGAAAAAGCAAGATGCATATAGTATATTCTTGCTGGTGTCAAAGAAAGACTTTTTTTTATATATGGGGAAAAAAGACTAGATGGGAATATTGCAAATGGTAATAGTTTTATGGGATATGGGTGATTATTTTTCTTTACTTTCCAAACATTCTTTAGTGCTTTTGTAATTTAAAGAGGAAGGCTGAGGAAAAATGAACACATAAGCAACCCATCATAAAAGGTTTCTTGGTCTAATTATCTCTTCCTTTGCTGTTGAATTCTGGAGCATCTTAAACTTAAGCTCTCTTGTCTGTGTAACAAATCTTCGTTGCTTCTATTAGACTCAGAGGCAGAGAACTATTTTTGATTTCTGTTAATGCAGTCAGTTAGCATGAACATATCTGTGAATAATCATTAAATGGTGGGAAATATGGTTCCTGAGCTTCATTATTGGGTAGTATGATGAGGCTACACCCCAGAGAAGACCAAATTCTAGAGAAATCTCTGACTTTGACAGATTTCTTAACTGGTTCATCTCTGTTAATAATTTCTGGCACAGTCTCATGAATAAAATATGGCTCTCAATGCTTTGTTGAGCCTTTCTAACTGAACCTTTTTAACTTGCATTATTTAACCTTTAGATATTTTACCTACCTTTGTACCTTCACTCTGATTGTTGATAATTTTGTTCTAATTGAAATACTGAGGTAGATAATTTTTGCAACAAAAGGATCTAATAGCATTTTAAGATATTCCGATAAATTAAATGAACTAAATCTACTAGATTTCTTGATTTTCTCTGTGTCTTACGACACTCACAAACTTATGAAGGTTTATCTTTTATTGGCCTGATTGTCTATCCAGGGGCATGTCAGGGTAAGCTGGTACTAGTTTCTTAGGAAATGCCTGAGTTATTAACCCATGTTAGGTTGTCAAGCAGTGCCAAATTCCTTTTCTTTTTCTTTCCTTTTTTTTTTTTTTCAAAGAGACTAGGTCTCGCTATATTGCCCAGGTATATAGCCCTGAACCTACCGTCTCAAGTGATCCCTAACCTCAGCCTCCCAGGTAGTTGGGATTACAGGTGCACCCACTGTGCCTGGCTCTGAATTTCTACTGTAGCCCTTGAATTCTAATACTTTTATTTTTTCCAAATACTTGATAATAATTACATAAATAAGTTGGTATTTTTTTTTCACTGCACAGATGAAGAGGAAATGATCTTAGATTGATTAAATTTTATTCCAGGCACAGGAAAATTGTTTATGATTATGCTTCCTTAATTGGCATATAAACTAACTTTTAACTGGAGCTTATCTCCTAAAAATATGATTCATTAAAGTTGGAGGAATTCTCTTGATTTATGCATACAGTTTTTATGTGCCCTTTGTGATGGTTCATTCAAATTAGTAAGTAATCAAATTGCTAAGTTATGCTTGCAACCAGTGTGCTAATTAGTTTGAGGCAACAGCTCATTCACATAAAGCCACATCATAAACCAGATAAACTGTGTTATAGTTTTGAATTGAATTGTTGTTTCTATGTCCGTGTCTATTATATTATATATTATATCTTACCTTCTATTATTTGAATCTGAAATCTATTTATTCAAGAGCACATTTGTGATTTAAGCTTTATATTTATTCTTTAAATGTTGCTGTTTTTCCCCTTACCAGATTGATAATACAGAGAGTGAGATATTTTCTAAATGTCTTTTTCATTGTAAAATCAGATAGCAGAGTATGGTAAAAACAACTTGGTTTTGAAATTAGGCCAAGATTAGGCCTGATGTACTAAATACTAGATACTTCACACAACTTACAAGGTGCATACATGGTAAAATTAAGCTTTCTGATATAAAACTGGTTCAAACAGGAAATAGGCATGTAATTTTTGTGCTACTAGGGTGTTGTAAGACATAACAGAGAGAATGCATGAAGGTACTCAGGCAGTGTCTGGAATGTATGGTTTTCAATTTAGCCTTTAATTCAATAAGCATTCGTCAAGTAACCACAATATCATTCAAAATAAGTCTATAGTTACTTCTTAATAGAATAATATATCATAGAACATTGCACTTTAGTAAGAGAATAATTGGTATCATCTGGAACTTCCTTACTCCGTATTTCTGCATAGCTATTGTATAGTAATGATGCTTAATCATTAATTAATATTAATATAACACTTCAGTGTAATCCTTAGCCCAGAAGAATCTTCCAAATGATTAAAGATAGGGTAAGTCGTATGTAACAATAGTATTCAATATCCAGTGTGTACTATGTCTCAAGCTCTGTGAGTCTCAGTAATTGCATATAACATTAAATTGAACAACGCAGAATGTGCACTGTTAGTCCCATTTCACAGAAAAAGAAACTCTGAGAGGTTAAGCAAATTGCTCAAGGTCACAAGGAAAGTAGGAGACAGAACCAGACACAAATCTGTAGCTCCCTTACTTGCTATCTTTCTCCAAGACTTGGGCTTCTACTGGTATGCAACCTAGTTTCTCCTTGAATCTTCCTCATTCTATCTTCCATCACATCAGGCCTTGTACTAACACCAATGAGCCCACTTGGGACACCAGGACTTATAAAGTGTACATAAACCTTTAACTTCCTGGTGAAGGGCACTCAGCGTTGGTATATGAATGCCAAGTACCACCTCCATGTAATTCTAGATTACATTTTATATCTAGCTTCTCCTAATTACTTTTCTTATGCCCTGTTGTCAAACCTTTTCTCTCTGCGTGCTTCTATGCTTGGAAAATGGATTACACCTCATTATTACATGTGTTCTGATATACCAATCAAGATTATTTCAACAGGAGTAAAAATGAGCTGGCAGTAGCCAAACACCACCACATTTCTAGATTGATGAGGTAGAAAGATCACACCATATCTTTTTTTTTTTTTTTTTTTTTTTGAGATTAGGCCTCACTATTTTTGCCCATGGAACCGCAGGCTCTCCTTGCCCAGGGTACCACAGACTCAAGCAACCCCCAGCCTCAGCTTCCCAGGTAGCTGGGATTACAGGCGCACACCACCATGCCCAGCTATTTTTTGGAACTAGGTCTCGCTACCGGCCCCAGGCGGGACTGGAACTGTGATCCCTAGCCCCAGCCGCTTCATAGGCTGAAACTTACAGACACGAGCCACCATGCCCGGCATAAATCACACCATATATAATATCACTGATGAAGACTTTTTCACCAGCATGAGAGGTTTATTGTGAGTCAGTGCCCCACATCATGGCCAGCGTGTTGTAATGGAAACAGTGTACTTCACTTCAATAGAAAATAAAAGGAAAGAATGGGAGAGATTGTTGGTTAAATCTCCAGAGAAATGACTTGGCAACATTTGCCTGTGACTGAGAAAGATTCTAATCTGTCAGTGGAGACACCCTTAGAGTTGGCAGCTACTTGGACTATTGCATGTGCGGTATGAAATTTTTTGGGTGGAGTGTCCATAAGCATCGTCAGATTCTCTGTGGCATCCACAATCAAAAAAATATTAAGAACCAGTTCATCTAAATTTAGCCACTTCATGGTGATTTTTTAAATAATGTAATTTAATGATGTAGTTGAAGATAATTTCTGAGTGGGTAATTACATGCAATTTTATGTAAAAATTCTGGAAAGAAAAGTGTGGAAAGTACTGTCTAACAATTAAGAACAGTAGGTTTTAGAAGTCAGTAATAAGTTTGAATTATTGTTACTGTCCTGTCCACTTATCACTTAACCTTAGAGATTTAACTTCCTTTCTCTAAAATGAGGATAGTAATATATTCCTCACAGGTTTGTTATGGGGATTGTATGAGGCAATTTAAACTATCTATATAAAGAAAATATAAGTGATCTTGAGTAAACAATGATACATTTGTGTTTATGGGTAATATGTAAACGACTATAGTTAGAGCCCAATATCCTTTAAGACTTAGCACAGCTAAGTGAATCTGAAAGCTGATTCTCAGGGAATAACAGGACCAGCAAGAAGCAGGTTTATCATTACTGGTACTGACTCAGCAGATTAATAACCCTTACCAGGAAGTTAAGGGTTTACATATACTTTACATGTCCTGGTGTCCTGGGTGGGCTATCATTGTGGTAGTACATGGCCTGATGTGATGGAAGAGAGAATGAATATTCAAGGAGAAACTGAACTGTATACTAGTAAACTGAGTCAGTAAGTCAGGGGCTATTTATCTAGATCCTGTGGTCTGCATTTCTTAGGTTACTATGCTTCAGTTTATTTCAGGTTATCATGCTTCACCTTGTCATCGTGCTTCAAATACAGTCAACACCCAGGACACACAGAAAACAGAAAAAAAGAGATTAAATTATTTAAGTCAAGGAAAGTGGGTTTTCAGCCAAGTTGAGATTGGGAGTGTGAGAGCAGGTTAGTGGATTGCATTTGTAGCGGTTCTCTAGGTTCCCCTGGGAAAGGCTGGGGGACAAGCAAGGACTTTAGAGAGACCTGATCCAGCAGTTGCAGGAAGTATATGTGCTGCTCTGGAGTTCTCTCAAAGGCAGGAGTGGGTCACAGCCTGCATACTGCACCATGTTAGATGCTCCACTGTTTAATTATATAAAAGACTTCTCCAGGGGATATTCCAGCTGCTTGCATAGTCATGTTTTGTTTATTACAGTTAGGAACACACACATATTGTCCTAAAATTAAAAAATATATTAGTTTATAATGGGGAGTGTGAGATGGAGAGGAAGGGCTGGATTACCAAAAGTTCCATTGCTCTTAGGTCATTTACAATAGGCAAGCACAACCCCTGACCTCAAACAGTTGTCCTCCTCAGCCTACCTTAAAAGGTGCTATGTCAAGGAAGTACTTTCACAATAAAATTAAAATTTCCAACAACAATTGAAATGAGAAAATAAGCACCTAAGTGATAATTGGCAATTTTTAAAACTTGAAGATAGAAATTACTAATTACTGTTATGAATCTTTTTTATGGAGGTGACATTGGCTTACAGCATTATATATGAATCAGGGCAATCAGTTTATACCTCTTCAGATATACATGATCACACCACCACAGGAACACCCAGATTTCTTCACCATATACCATTATACTTCTTTTTTCCTGTTTCCACTTCCTACCTGCCACGTACCCTCAGTTCTGTCGTCAGGTTTGTATGGTTTGATTTGGTTTTGTTTTGCCAGTTCCTTTGTTTTATTCCTCTATATTCTGCATGTGAGTGAAATCATGTGGTATTTGTCTTGATCCCTCCAGTTGCATCCAGGGTGTCACAAATGGCAAAATCTCATCTTTTCTTATAACTGAGTAGTATTCCATCATGTATTTGTGCCATGTCTTAATCCACTCATCTGTCATTGGGCAGTTAGGACATTTCCATAATTGGGTGTTGTAAATAGTGTAAATATGAACATAGTTGTGAGTGCAATCCTTAGAAATAGTAATTTTTGTATTCTTTGAGTAGATACCAATAAGTGGAATTGTTGGATCATATGGAATATTTATTTTTAATATTTTGAGAAACCTTATTTTCCATGAAGACTGGACCACTCTATATTCTACTGATAGTGTAAAAATTTCCTTTTTCTTCTCACCCTCTCCAATATTTGTTGTTTCCGTTTTGTTTGGGTTTGATATGTGTCATTCCTCGCTGTGGTTTTGGTTTTTCTTTCCTGTGATAAGTGTTGTTGAGCATTTCTCATGTGCCTCTTGGCCATTTGTGTGGCTCGGAGTGCCTGCTTAGCTCTTCCGCTAAGTGGAGATTGTGTTTTTGCTAAGAAACCAACATATAGAATCAAATATTTCCTGAACATCATAATATATATTAAATTTCCTGGTGTGGCACTTGACACATAGTAGACTTCTCACACTTTTCCCTCCCCTACCCTTTCATGGATCCTTCCGGTTCAGTGACAGACATCAGAGTTCCCAGTTACCACATGACAGTGGTGTTTGCTAATGAGTGACAAGACACATTAATATAATAAAATTTCTTTTTTTCATTTACAAAAATATCCAGCCCCTTCATAATCAAACATTCACTGTTCTCTCAGGATATAAAAGCTACACTGTGTAATAAATAGAAACAGTAGATTTTCTTTGCTATGTAGTAAAGGCCATAGAAAAATTTATGAACTTTTTGGCTTTTATGAATGGGATGTGAAAGCACCCATTTCCCTTTTCCAGAGGCTTTTTCCAAGAATGACGTCTTTTCTCTTTTCTACTTACATTCTAAGTCCTTCCACAAAGCTATTAATTTATAACTGCTGATTTGACTGAATGTATAATCTCAGTCTTACAGCATTTCAAGTTTTTTAGCAATCACAGAAACTTCCATGTGCCTAAAGGGAACATTCAATTCACTTTATGGACAGTGATTTTAATTCTATCAAAAGAGGTAAGTTTTGAATAGAAGGAAAAATTAAGATATTATCATAGAATGGTAAGCAAAGACCAAGTCATGAAGAATGTTAGGCTAGCAACTTAAAACTTAACTCTTGTCTTTAATATTATCAAAAACATCAATAGTCAATATCTGTTTATTGAGATTTGCAAGAGATAAATGCCAAACTTTGTGATAGTATATCATTATTTATAGTGACAAACATCATCTCTTTTTATCCTGATGACCATCATTTTGTGTTATATGAGATATGAGAAGTTTGGGCTAAATTTTTACTCCCATAATCATTAATTTTATGTGGAATATGACAATTTTCTGGTGTCTGCGTTTAGTTTTAAATATAATTTGGAATCAGAGTATTATCTCAAATTATTCCTTAGGGAACACAGTAACTTCTAGTCTTATAGCAAACTGGGAAAAGATGTTGGATAAAGATCTAGAAACCCTCATGAATCATCTGAGAACCTCCAGATTTAACCCCCTCAGGATCTTCCTGTATTTTCTTTGCCAGAATATAACATGGAGCTAGAATTAACCTGAGAACTCATTTGTATGAGAAGCAGCAAAGGGCACTGGCCAGGAACTCCTGGAAGGGTAGATGAATATTTGAGAACTTAAAATTAAGCACAGTTCACATCCTCAGAGGAGTGGGTGATAAGTGGTCTCTGTGGTCAAATTGCTGGGATTCAAGTTCTAGTTGTGTCTCTTACTAGATGACAACCCTGCCACTCAACTTCTGTGTGCCTTAGTTTTCTAATCTGTAAAATGGGAAGACAAAAGTAGAGTTGTTTGAGGATTAAATAAATTATTCTTTAAAAAGTGGAATAGGTCCTGACACAGAGTAACTTTATATTTTTATTTATTTACTTTTGAGACTAGGTCTCGCTATTCTTGCCTGTGGAACCGCAGCCTCACGTTGCCCAGGGTACCACAGACTCAAGCAATCCCCAGCCTCAGCTTCCCAGATAGCTAGCATTACAGGCATGTGCCACCATGCCCAGCTATTTTTGGAACTAGGTCTCGTTACGTTGCCCCCAGCGGGACTCGAACCGCGGTTACTGGTCCCCGCCGCGGCTTCCTAGGCTGCCGCTTACAGGCAGGCACCACCGTGCCCAGCCTTAGTAACTTTGTTTTTTAAAAAAAGAGAGACCTTGGGCTGCGGTGGCACACACCTATAATCCTAGCGCTGGGAGGCTGAGGCCAGGGTTCGCTTGAGTCTGTGGGTTTGAGACTACCCTAGGTAACATAGCAAGCCTTATCTCTTTAAAAAAGTTTTAAAAAAAATAAATAAGTAAGAGAGGCCAAAGAAGGGGTAGATCAATATGGTCCAGAGTAGAAGCTGGTAGCTATCATCCACTGGTTTGCCACCCATTTTTTTTGTAAATAAAGTTTTGTGGGAAGGAACACTGCTACACTCATTTTTATGTTATCTATAGATGTTTTAATGGTACAATCGTAAAACTTAGTAAGGCAGAGACCACATGACTAAAATATTTACTATTTGACGCTTTACAGAAAAATGTTTGTAGGCTCTCAAGAACAGCCTTCATTCTTTTGCATCGGTACATTTTAGTTATTCAATAGTAAATGCTTTTGCCGCAGATCCAGCAAAAGTGCTTCCAGCTACTCTTTTCCTTTCCAACTGCATGAGAGACTGTAGGTCATGAAACTCCCACGAAGCAGCACATTGTACCCAGCCGACAGGCCGCCCATGTCACAGAATGAATTGTGACTGGATCTTTTGTGGTGGTACTGTGGACCATTGAGACTAATATGAAAATTACCTTCTGAGCATTTATGGGAGGTAATTTAATTTTAAAGCTCATAAACAAGATCAGAGTTATGTGGTTTAACAAAAGGTCTCCTTATGTGTATACACTCTTGCCAAATACATGATGAAATCCTGAAACATGGCAAATTTAATACGCACTTTTAGATTTACATGTGGCAAACAGAATTGACTAGACTAATATATCTGTTCATAAACATTCTTGCTACAATAGAAGACACTCGAGAAACCTGGATACTTCTATTTGATATGAAAAGGACTTCCTCCCTCACTACTGTTGTTACTTTCAATAAACACACATACCAAAATCTTGCAGGTAAGCTTTTTTTTTTTTAATTTTATGTTCCATAGCAAGTACTCATCTTTTTCCTGCATCTTACCTAGTCATTCAAACCTATCTTTGTTCAAACTGTCTCCTCATTCTGGGAGGAACTCCTAACTTGAGGGTGCTCTAGTGCCCCAGGCTCCAAAAGCAGAGCTGTGTATAAGATAGATGAAGTCTGCACTCATCCAAGGTAACTTTAAAATTAAAAACAAATTTTTTCGCTTTAAAATATTTTTTTCCTATCAAAGTCTACTTGAAAGTCATATATACATGTTCAGTGGAAAAGAATTGGTTGAAGAAAATGTCTTCAAATTTATTCAGTTATTGAGTGACATATAGTTCCTCAGCAATGCACTGATAGTTAAAAGCTATTTTTATTATAATGATGCTTGATAGTAAATGCCATTAGTGATCAGTGCCATTCAGCAAGTACCTGTTTTGAATAGACTCTATACAAAGCATGTGTGGTCATGCTTCCTCAAATTGGATTAAATATATTCAAACTGGTGTTCCAATTCCTTGATTATATACTTGGATAAAGACATTTCAGCAATCCTGAGTCCATGAAATGATATATATATTACATAAAATGCAAGCATTTAATCACTAAGTATGACAGCATTCATGAAAAAAGAATGGTAGTCTTCTTACTATAAAATAAGGGTATTTTGCAAAACCTCACTGATAATTGAAAGAGGCAGAACTAAACAAGATATTGCCTTTTACTTGAGAGTTGACAAAGCTGAAAAATGTTTGATATATGCCACGTGTTGTATATGAGAGGAAGTGCATAGTTCATGAAAGTTTAAATTTCGCAAATCTTTTTGTAAGGTAATTTGACAATGCATATGAAATTTTAGTTCTTCAATTCAGCAATTTTACTTCAAGGGACTTATTCTACAGGTTTAATTACACATGTGTAAAGATGTTTATTATACTTTTCTTCTAAAATAAAAATCTGGAAACATCTATAATGCTTTTGTTACGGGCTGAATTCACTATATGTTTATTTTCCCCATACATGAAGTACTATCATGATAATACTATCCCAGAGAGTTGTAAGGATAATGAGCTAATTTATATTAAGTCCTTAGTAGCAGGGTCCACTTGTAGAAGTGAACAATAAAAGAATGCTCCCTATTTTGTTGTCATCATTGTATCAGCAGCATCATCATCATCCTCCTATGGAGATCATATTTTTAATGCATGCCTGCTTTTGAGTTGATTTTGCAAGATCTTAGTAAACACTAAGACAAGGTTCACTTTAGGGCTGCTTGATTCCCTGCAGAGAGAAGCAACGCCTTTTGCTATCACTGGCCCAACATTGTTTGCAGTTAGTTGCACTGGTTTTTACCAGTAACTAACTCTCAATGATCTTATCACATGATGACTTTCTCACTTTTTTGTTTTTAATTATACATGGATATGTTATGTTGTCAGAGCATGATAGTATCTATGGTCTGGTAATAAATGGCAAGTCCATGAAACACAACATGTCATCACAGTGGGGAAGATAACAGTCACTTAAATACATGAATTGTCAGGATCCTTGAAATCATTTCTGAAAAACTGTCGGAACCTTTTTTGGAGTCCAATGCTGGGCTCATCATTTTATTTCTATTTGAAAATGTGGCGTTTTAAAACTGCCTTTGGAGAAAGCATTTGTGCATCTCATAGTAAAACACAAAAAGAGTAAACCATGCAATTTCATTGAATGTGAAGACATTACATTATTTTTTAATACTTTATTTTTATATAAATTTCACATCTTTGTAATCCCCGGGGTTCATCCCTCCTGCCCTCCCTGACCAATGATCCCACTCTCTCCTGCCCCTCCCCTCTGAGTTGTGTACTTCAATTTGCTTGTTAGCTTGTTTTGACTTTTCCTCATGGCTTTGTTTATTTTTCCTATGTCCCATATAATAGTGAAACCATTTGGTTTCTGTCTTTTTCTTTTTGAATTGTTTCTGCCTAATATGATTTCTTCTAAGCACATCCATGTTATCATAAAATCATCCAATTTGTCTTTTTTTTTTTTTTTGAGATTAGGTCTCGCTATTTTTTGCCCATGGAACCGCAGGCTCTCGTTGCCCGGGGTACCACAGACTCAAGCAATCCCCAGCCTCAGATTCCCAGGTACCTGGGATTACAGGCATGCACCACCACGCCCAGCTATTTTTTTTGGAACTAGGTCTCACTACAGGCCCCAGGTGGGACTCAAACCGTGATCCCTAACCCTGGCTGCTTCATAGGCTGAAGCTTATAGGCACGAGCCATCGTGCCTGGCCCCAATTTGTCATTTTTAATTGATGAGCGATATTCCATTTTGTATATATACCACATCTTTTTCATTCAGTCATCTGTTTTTTTCATCCATCTGTCTTTCCAAATCCAGTCATCTGTTTTGGTTGCTTTTACATCCTTGCAATTAGAAATAGTGCTACAGTAAACATCCAAGCACAGGTGTCCCTTTGTACAAGCATTGAGATCTCCTGGGATAGATTCCCAAGAGAGCAATTGCTGGGTCAAATGGTAGTTCCATTTTCATTAATTTGAGGGTCCTCCACACAGCTTTCCATAGTGGCTGGACCAGTTTACATTCCTACCAGCAGTGTAAGAGTGTTCCATTCTCTCCACATCCCCTCCAGCACTTGTTGCCCGTTTTTTTGGATGTGAGTCATTCTTACTGGTGTAAGGTGGTATCTCATTGTGGTTTTGATATACATTTCCCTGATTGTTAGTGATGTTGAGCATTTTTTCATGTGCTTGTTGGCCATTTGTATTTCCTCTTTGGAGTAGTGTCTTTTTAATTCTTCTCCCCATTTTTTAACTGGGTTTTTTACTTTGTTTTTGTTAAGTTGTGTGAGTTTTTTGTGTATCTTTGTTAACAGACCCGTATGTGTATGGAGGACAAAAAGTTTTTCCCACTTGATTGGGTTTCTTTTTGTTTACTCTCTTGTCTCTTTTGCTGTACAGAAGCTTTTTGATGTAGTCCCAGCTGTTTGTTTTACTTCATTTTTTTTACATGCTATAGATGTATCCAGAAATGAATTTCTGGATTGTAACTCACGGAAGATTTTGCCCATGTTTCCTCTATGTATATTATGGTTTCTGGTCTTACATCCAAGTCTTTTATCCATTTTGAGTTGATTTTTGTACATAGTGTGAGGGAGCTGTCTTGGTCCATTTTTTTTGCATGTTTTGGGCCAGTTTTCCCAGCACCATTTATTGAAGAGGCTGTCCTTGTTCCAGTGTAAGTTTTTCACTTCTTTGTCAAAGATTGACTATGTATGTGTGGTTTTATTTCAGGGCACTCAATTCTGTTCCATTGGTCTGATTGTTTTTGTATCAATACCAAGCTGTTTCAATTAGTATGGCTTTGTAGTATAGTTTGAAGTCTGGAATTGTAATATTTCTGTTCTCCTTTTTTTCTGGTCAGGAGGCTTTTTGATATTCTAGGTCTTTTGTTATTCCATATGAATTTCAGTAATTTTTGTCCTATCTATTTAAAAAATGTCATGTCATTGGGATTTTTATAGGGATTGCATTGAATCTGTAAATTGCATGCTTGCAACATCCCACTATCTCTCCTACAGCTGCTGATAATAACCTGCTACACCCAGGCTCCCAGGGTTAATATATATCCATATCTTCCCTGATATGGGGAGGGCAACTGTAGAGGGAAATATTTCACTTCATTTCATTTTACTTTTTTTAAACCCCAACAAAAACTTTTATTTATTTATTTTTAATGTAAGATTTGTTTATATATTTTTTTCTTGCCTTTTGGGTATTCCTCCCCCTCTCCCCCATCCCACCTCTAGTCTCTCCATCTTTTCTTTCACTTCCAGTTATTAGCCAATTTTCAAACCATTGGATTCTTCCTTTTCTTTCTTGGAGCAATGTCCTTTTGCTTGATATGGATGTGTTTTCCTGAGACACAGTGGCCTGTGCTTAGTTTTCCAGATGTATCTTTGTTGCAGGTAGCAGTTCATGCATGTTTGTAGCCTTTCAGTGTCTCCTCCTTTTTACTGGTCCTCTTCTCCAACCCAGTTTCTGTCACATTTTGTTTCTTCTTTGCTTTATAGTTCATCTCTGGCAAAGGAAGCATTTCTCCCACCCAATGTCTGTATAAAAAGTTCTTGATCAGAATAGGCACTGGCGGATGGTTGTTCGGGCTGCTGCCCCGTCTCTGTGGCCTTCTCCCTGTGAAATGGGAGGGTGCCTAGCTTACACTGATGGTATCTCTGAACCGAAATTCCATTCCTATGTGTGGAAACCTCATGCGTGTATTTCTGAGACATTTTGTCACTATAATTGGTCTCACAGCCCTATATCCCCTGGGATCTGACATGTTTATTTGTCCTGGGCCTTAGTTCTTTCTCCTCACCTCCATCTTCATATATGTCTGCCACTGAATTAGTGACTTTGTTGTTCCTGGTGAGGATTTGAAACTGGGTGGCCCTAACACCCCCCACTCCAGGTGGTAGCATTTAACAAGGTACTCTGCTCCCATTGGCTGGTGGCAGTTTAAAAAGGAGGAGAGAGAAGTTGGAAGGAGCGGCGTCAGGGGGGAGAGAGGAAGAAGTTGGAGGAGCACCGTCCCAAGGAGAAGCTCCGGGGGGAGAGAGAGAGAAGTTGGAGGAGCGGCGTCCAGGGGAGAAGCCACGAGAGAGAAAAGTTGGAG
>PVHY01024107.1:0-20079 GCA_004024945.1 Uropsilus gracilis
TTGATTCTGAACTCCTAACCTTCTCTCTGAAGCTAAAAGTCTCATACTTTGGAAAAGAGATACAGAATGAGAAAGTATTCAGTATCTTCTTTTACATTTCTTGATCCCCCTGAATGCTAATTTCACATTTCTAATTTATCCCACAACACCTGAGATTCTTCCATCACACTTTTGATATATAACTATAAACTAGTCATCATTGGAAATTTTATTGGCTACAGAATACATACAGAAAGACTACAGATTATCTTCCCAATGAGTATAGGCTATGTTTATAGTCAGAACACTTTCCAAAGGTCTCAGTGACATGCCTCTGAGACAATAAGGAGCAGAGCTCTGTGAGGGAACTCTTACAATTTTTAGAGGCATAAAAACCAAAATAAAAAATAAGAACTTCTGCTGTGTGATACATATAACTTCTTCGACTCTGTTAGTTAGCTTCATACCTTCAGGCAGGAAGGAAGAAATGCAATATTGGCAAAAAATATTCACTAGAATTGGCTGGGAATGATGTGTTTCTGGCACTCTGAGATACTTAACACCTTTCAGAATGGGGGGGATTGCTTTGAAACATTTCAGTTAGGCACACATGGAGAATATTCTTGATCAAGATGGGCTGTCAACACTGTATTTTATCACGGCTACTCCCCCACCAAATTCCATCTAAATACAACTGCATCATCCTCTCTTATGGGGTCAAAAGCCTAGCAATTGGATCTGGTTTCTGCTTTTCTCAAGTAAATTTATTTGTGAGAGTGTAGAAAAATTTTGTCTTGCAAACACCAGCAAAAACACAGAGATGCAGACTGATATCAATTAGCTAGGTAAAGGAGATGTTATATCAGCAACATTCCAGAACACACACACATACAACCACTCTCTCTCTCTCTCTCTCTCTCTCTCTCTCTCTCTCTCTCTCTCTCTCTCTCTCTCTCTCTCTCTCTCTCCACAAAACAGGTGTACATAAAATAATGTTTCTCATCTCTCAATCAGGCTTATGATCTTTCTCTGTTTTAGATAACTATCTTGAATCATTCTGCTATAGTACTAGTTTGATCTCCTGATTTTAATGGGATTAATTTTCAGCAGGAATATACTTTAACACAATAGAGTTGAAATGCAATGTCAAACAGGGTCACATTTGTTAAAATGATATGTCTGGAAAGTGGTAGGCAGTCCTTCAAATCTGATCTGATAGGATTAATTCAAACATTATTGCAAAACTTTTGAAAAATGATAAACAGATGGGAATAATCAAATTAGACAGGCCACAAAGTGAGTCTGTTTTGATAAGCAGTTGTGATTTAAAGTGAAAAGAATGTTGGGCATGGAATCAGCACATTTGGATGTGAATTTGAAGTCTGATTCACTCCTCTGATGCTTTAAGCAACTCATTTAACCTCTCTGAACTCCAGTACTCCCAGCTGTAAAATGGGGTACTAATACCTATCCTATAGTGGGCTTGTGAAGATTAAATCACTTTAGCAGTCAGAAAGTCTATTAATTGTTCTTGATGCTACAGATTTTCTATAACTGATTGCTGAATTAAAATAGAGTCTAACCTGAGTATCAGAATGCACGCTTCTTTTCCCAGACTAAAACATTGATTTGCAAAAGGCAAAGACTATTGACAAGGAGGCCCGTGCAGACAATGTTGAGGTCTTGAGAGTCAATGTTTACAGAAGGTCTCTTCTATCTCAGAGGTAGAAGAATCAGTTACTATCAGATTCAACCTTGAGTTTTCATATCATATTGGACACTCAGAGACCAAGCTCCAGACTCATAGGATTACTTGTTTTCATAATCATTAGATGTGTTTTATTGAAAATAGCAAGGGAGAATTGTTTCTCCTAAATGTGTTCATATGCCATTCAATTTCACTGACAATAGCAATAATTGATATGTGTTAGGACTGTGCTACAAATGGCGACAGACAGACAGACAGACAGACAGACAGACAGACAGACAGACAGACAGACAGACAGACAGACAGACAGACAGATAGATAGATAGATAGATAGATAGATAGATAGATAGATAGATAGATAGATAGATAGATAGATGGATATGTATATATATATACTTTATTCTTTGCATTGTACAGCTTTATTTATTGGGGAATTATATAGCACAAATACATATAGTATACATTGTACAGACATTATTTATTGCTATGTATGCATACTTTATTCTTTGCATTGTGCAGCATTATATGTTAGGGTATATATATATATATTATTGGGTGATATATAGTGTATATATACATATATTCGTAGTATATCATATATATATTATTTCTTGGGATATATCCCAAGAAACAATGCACAGAGTAAACTATATGTGAAAACAGAATAGTAAACAAAGTTTTATTTGGTCTTTGAAATAAATAGCTAAAGTAGAAGGTTAGATTTCTCCCTGGATACTTTTTTTAAATGATATTCTATTTGAACAGCAGAGGTTTACAAATGTGCAGTTGTCCAAAAGCATTTGGAACTTAGGGTCAGGAAAAAAAAGAATAAAAGCACAAAATCACCCAATCACAGAAAAGATTTTGTCCTAAGTTGGCATTTCTACCATGCCTTACTGCATTCAAGATTCCCCTTTCAGCACCCTTTTTTCCCTTTTTATTTTTTCTCCTTTTCACCTAGAATTCCCAGACAAGTCATGACTCCATGTCTATCAGGACCCTCCAACCAGAAAGGATAGTGTCAATTGCCTTCTGGGGCTAAAAATACACTCTCTGAAAGGAACTATTGGGATGCAAAACCAAAAGAAACAATAGTCCATAAAGTTTTTTCAAACTCAGTGAAAGACATGTTGAGGAATAGGGGAGAGCAATGAGACTGGAATGTTTTACCATGTCAGAGAGGTTGCTGGCTACTTCTTCATTAGGAATCTGTTCTGTTCTCTTCTATAATGAAACCTGTTGGAAGAGGCTGGCTTCTTCCTCAGAAGGAAAGAGGGTGAGAGGCAAAGGTTCAGGTACATTCACTAAAAGCTCATCACCACTTGAGTCCCATGTTTCAACAGTGATGTTCCAAGCTGACTTGGTGGCCTTCCTGGTAAAGTGATTTTCCAGAGTGGGTAGGAACATGGTTGTTCTCTGTAGTTTGCTCAGTGTGATGGAACACTGTTGGGAGTTGAAGGAGGCAGAAAGGATGCAGTTAGACAATACCTTCTGAATGCTAATCCCATAGTCCGGGTTTGTTCACAGAATACATGACAGGGTGAAAATTCTTATATTTCTACGATAACAGGTTGAAATTCAAACAGACCTTCATTTCCTGTCCTCCATTGTAGTATCCGTGTACTTCATTAAACCACTGCCACTTTTCCCCCAGAGAGGACTGCTTTTCAGCTCTGGGGGAAGTGACAGCTAAATATAATGGAGCATAAATCAATCTGCAAACATCTGCTCCAGGGGCTTTTTAAAAGGAAAGGTGAGGAAGTGTACATACATATGCAGACTCTGTGGCAAGACTGAATTTATCACAATGCTCCCCACATCCTTGTGAGAGCCAGGATGTGAAAAAATATCTACTGTTTTTTTTTCCAGCAGAGGAAAATCTGCTACTTCAGTGTCAGGTTTTCCAATCTTTGCAGTAGGAAGCATATTATTAAAATTTTCATAAGTTTTCTAGTAGAAGAGACAGTGTGACTGAAGTAAAAGAACATGGTCTAAAGCATATGTAAAGACTAATATTTATATTTATGATTTTATTTCAACTAATAATATTAAAAATCTTCTAAAAAAACAACCATATTTCTGCTAAGGTAAAATATTACAAGAATGTATATTCAGGTAGTTTTAAAGCCAGAGTTCTCACTTTTATGATTTTTTTTTAGAGATGCTGTTAAAAATAATGTACATTTAGTTTTTATTTTATTCTACCAACATTCTAAAAATTTGATTTGTGAGTATTACAAACTTCTTTTTAATTTATTGAGATTGAATGCTAAGAATTGTAACCAGGACACAATGTAAGGCAATATGTCTCAGCTCATGTTCTGCTGTGCTGAATCACATGAGTTGAGCTCAACATTTTATATACTGCAGGTATAAAAGTCCTCTCTACCTGTATTAGGAAATATGGAGGCAATTCAAAAGGGAACTTAGCTGCAGAGCACGTATTTTATGTTTTTGTTTCCCTAAATCTTGCCAGTAGTTACTGGTTATAAACATCCGGATGAATTTATAATAGAATTCCTGCCTTTACTAGAAAATCAAATTGATAAGCCTTTTGGCTGGTAGATAGGGTTTGAGTATTAGCTAATCTTAAGGTTGGAAATAGATTTAGAGTACATACCTATGATTATTTACTTTAAAATTGATACTATACCAATATTATGAAGGAGAGAAAGTAAAAGTCCTGGAAGCTACATTTCACAAAACCAAGAGCAAAGATTTGTTGCACATTTCTGAATTGAGTGCAGGATGATTATTCTCAACATTATTTTTGCCTCTTTCCTCACAACTATCATACACACGTAGAATGAGGTAGGAGCTGAGGTTTCCAGGGTGCAATGGGGTTTAAATCCAGTGCTGTCAGATCATGAGGAAGTAATTTAGACTTTGATCTGTCAAATGTAAAACTTATTAGCATAGCTTTTTTGATTTGTTAAATATGAAATATCTGATGTAATATCTTGACCTTATTATTAATGTGACGCATCAATAACTGTTAGTTCTTATCCCCTAATTAAAAATGGAAATTATGTGAGAGATGGATGTGCAAACTCACCAAATTATGCTAAATACTTTGCAATATATATCTATATTCAGTCCTTACAATGAACACCTGAAACATACACAATAGCATGACAATATTATCTCAGGAAATGGGGAGGAGAAAAGAAAAGTAAATTCAAATTCTGCTTACACATTAATAAAAGAAAAACTGTCATATTTGTTCTTAAGTCATAAAATGAAAATAGTTCACCAAATGTTCAGTACTTTCCATCTCATGGAAAATATACTGCATTATGGGGATACAGCCTGATGCTGACATGACATTTAAGTCTATGACAGACTGCATATAAAATGGGAAACCAAGCATAGCATCTAGGTGCATAGTAGGTTACATGATCTGGGTTTGTGTTCACTCCCCTTTATAATGGTCACAAAATCACAAAATCACTGGAGGCATTGCTCAGAATATATCCTTTTATTCAGTGGGACAAGGTTGTAGTTACAAAAAAAAAAAAATGGAAAAGGAGAAGAACCGGCATTTATAAGAGTGCTAGATGCTAGTACCTCCAGGAACTTACAGTTTGGTAGATAGACAGATGAGAAGAGTAGTGGATGTGCTACAGTATAATGATGACTAAGAAAATTTGCTCAGGGGCCTAAAGGAGTCTTATATCTGTGGGCAATTAATCAGAACTTGGAAGTAATAAGAAGCTTTCTTAGAGACAATGGCCTCTGTGTGACCAACTTCTGGGGGAAAAATGTGCTTACTGCCTGGAGTTTTGAATGGGGAGATAAAAGCCACTGTATTAGAAGCAGACTGCATGCTTTGCCAAGATAGAATTTTTAGATCATCAGAGTAAGCATAGTTGTGCATGTTGGGGCTTTGGAGGATAGGGACATATATAGAATATTCAATACTGTTCATCAAAAGAGTGGCTTTGCACTGACAGAATGTATCCTTTAAGAATTAAATAAATAACTATATACACATAAGAGAAGTCTAGTAGACAAAAAGTTAATCTTAGAATAGGAAAATGGCTAATATGTGTCATGTGAAGAAAGTTTGACTGTTTTGGAAGCAAACATCATAGTATCACTTAAGCTTCATGTGAACCTGGTAGATTGGTGTCCAGGTTTCTTGTTTATCCTTTTTTTTTTTTTTTGTATTACTTGTTTAACTTACCTATTTTGTTTATTCTGTATTATATGTGTCTTCTTTTTTGCTCACTTTCCACACTTGCTGTGGTTTCCCTACCCTATTGTTTTCTACCTTAGCCATGGCTTATTTTGGCCAAAAAAAATCTCAAGAAGTTTTAATGTGAACACAGAGTTCACAAATCTACTACTGTGTTTTGGCTTGGTTCTTACACTTCTGCTCTTTACTGTGAGATGAGGATACCTCTGTTGTTACCATTGAGAAAATCCAGACTCTAATCTGAAGGAGAGCTACCTTATACTGTAATTATATCATGACTGTAAAAAAGAAAGTCAACTAATAAATATTGTTTAGAATGAATTCATTATTTTTCCAGCATTTTTTTAATTGATCACACACCCCACGGTTCACCTACCACCCTGCCATCTGTGATCCATTATCTTAATGTTTTGAAGAAATGCTGAGTTGTGTCAGAAAGAAGCAAAAGGAATTCTACTGGTGACTGTGTAATAGTTTAATTGTTGTACATAGCAAGTCAAGTCAGAATTACCTGGAGCAACATTCTTTAATAGTAGTTGGTTTATCAGTGTTTTTAGTGCCATGTTTAAACATATAATAAGCATTAGAATCAACCTTTCTGGAGTGATAGCTTAATTATGTCATTTCCATCTAGGCGGTATGGGAAAATTATTTGACTTCCATTTTTTTTTCCTTTTTCCCATTTATATGTTAACAATAATGATCTACATGGTAATGTAGCTAACATGGTTTGTACTTTTTATGACAGAGCAAATTGTTTAAAAATTATACATCAGTCCATGGTTGTAATTCTTCTACCCCCAAATCATGTACATTTTCCAGAATATTCCATTCAACCTATTCAGTCCATTATGTTTCTTGTGATATCTTCATATCACAATAACATTTTAGTACCCTGGAATGCAGGCATCCTAAGAAGTGCCTGGATTTCCACCCATTATATTGAAGGAAATCCTTGAAAGTTTAAACTTATTTAATAAGTGATGCAAAAATCAGGCAAGGGTTAGATAGGCTTTTTTTTTAGACTAAGTTTCCCTATTTTTGCCCATGGAAGAGGAGGCTCATGTAGCTAGGGGTACCACAGATTCAAGCGATCCCAGCCTCAGCTTCCCAGGGATCTGGGACCATAGCCATGTGCCACCACACCCAGTTATTATTATTATTATTATTATTATTTTGGAACTAGGTCTCCCTACGTTGCCCCATGCGGGGCTGGATCCGCCATCCCCGGTCGCTGCAGCTGCTTCCTAGACTCCCACTTAGAGGCATGTGCCACCATGCCCGGGCCTAGAATCTTAAGAAGACCATAAACTCCAAAATTCATTTTGGATTGCTGCTACTTTAGTAACTCCCCAAGGGAGAAAAAGTGTGGTTGTAACTTTCTCTAATGGAAAAATTTCCTCTGGCAAATATACTCTTAAATTGCATAGTAGCATTTAATTCAGAAAATGTCAGAGAGAAATAGTGTTAGCTCATTTGGCCCTCCCTGAGAAACTGTTTTGTCTAAGATCAGGTGTCTTAATGATCAAGGTTTTTTATTAATGTGTGTTGCTAAGCAGTCACGTGAAACCATTAGGTAGCAAGGTCATATTTCAGAAACTTGGGTGTCTTAAAATAAAAATGTTTTTTTCCTGAGGTAATATCCCTGAAATTTATTCTAGGTAATCCATGATCCACTAAACCCATGAGGTAATGGTTCTGAAACACATGCCATAAACCACAAACATTTCTTGATGGGAAAACTGGACACAGATTATTATATTTCCCTGAATGTCCAGGTGGTCAGAATGACTGAAGCAGAGATTTTTCCCCACTTTTTCCCTTTTCCTTCACAAGGATAGAAATAATCAGCACCACCCATTATATCAGAAGAAAAAGTTATTCATAAGAAAATCTTCCTGCAAAGAAAGGAAAATGACCAGTTGATAGTTTGAAATGTGCCAAAGTGCTAAAATAATCTCCCTCCTCCCATTCACACACTTAAACCATTAAACTGAGTTATCTATTAATGTAAAGATATAAATGATAAAAGGTCTTAATTTTGAAAGAAAAAAATATTAATATAAAGCCAAAACCAATTTATTTAAGAATAAATGTACTTTTCCTTAGAAAGAGCCATACATACATACTCTCCCAATGAAGAGTCCTAGAGAAACAACCCAAAATTGCTTTAAATGCAAATTTGTAAATATGCATGCACCTATACATCAAGACTCTTAATAACAACTGTTTTAAATTCTTCATTTTGTAGATATGAGGCAAAGAGTTTAACTTTAAAACACCATCTGTGGTGGTTTTAAATTATAGCCATTTTAAGTTTACAAGCTCCATTCAAAGCCAAAGCTTAAGTGCTGTGTCCTTGAGCATGGGACAGTTTAGTGACTGACTTCTAAAGAATATAGTGTGACAGAACCGACAGTACAGGACTGGGGAGGCTGAGTCCTTAATGGTTTGGAAGCTTCCTCTTTCACTCTGGGAGAAATCAGCTGTATGTGGTTATCATTAGAAATACCATTACGGTGGTTCATGGATGATATATTGGTGGGAGAATTTTAAGGTATATGCTGACATAAGGAAAAAGACACATTAATCAATACAATTTTAAATAAAAAGAAAACCAAAGTGAGGGTCATTTATGTAACTATGAAGAACAATTCTAAGATATTCCTAAGCTTCCCCACTTCTGTAGTTCACATACTGCATGATGCCCTCCTTTTGAGTATGGGCAAGGTATCAGAATATGATCGAATACTTCTATGATCAAGTAAGTTGTTTATATGGAAAAGGTGATGGGTTACTCTCATTTGTGGTATGTTATTTAAGACTCCCACAAACTGGATACAGTCTCTTTTGCTGCTTTTGAAGACATGAGTTGTCATGTAAGAAGAGGACATTTAACATCCTCTAGAGGCTCCAAGAGATGCTTATCCAACATCCAGCTTAACCAACATCCAACAAAAAGAAAAGGACCCCGTTCTTCCAGTTGTAATAAGTTTGGTACATAAACAAAGCAAAAAAGCCCCATCAAAAAAACATGGGGAGAAGAGCTAAAGGAAAAAAACAAACAAACAAAAACAAACACTTCTCTAAAGAGGAAATACAAATGGTCAACAGGCATATGAAAAAATACTCAACATCACTAATAGTCAGGGAAATAGATATCAAACCACAACGAGATTGTACCATACACCAGTAAGATTAGCCCATATTAAAAAAACAAACAAACAAAACAGGCACTAATAACTGCTGGTGTGGATGTGGAGTAAAAGGAGCACTTTTACTCTCCTGGTGGGAAAGCAAACTGGTCCAGCCACCATGGAAAGCTGTGTAGAGTACCCTCAAACTACTGAAAATTGAACTACCATTTGATCTAGCAATCCGACTTCTGGGCATCTCCCCAAAGGACACCAAAACACTAATTCAAAAAGACACCGTACTTTTATATTTATTGCAACACTATTTACAATAGCTAGGATATAGAAATGACCCAAATCCCCCAGAACAGATGAATGGACCAGAAAGTTGTGGTATAAGTACACAATTGAATATTATTCCACAATCAAAAAAGACAAGTTTGGTGCATTTGCGATAACATGAATGAACCTAAAAGCAATCATGCTAACAGAAATAAGCCAGAAAGAAAAGGAAGTACTGGATGATCCCACCTATATGCAGGATATAGAGAAAATAAACAAGCAAAAGGACAAGGAAAATGTAAAACTGCTAGCAGAACTGAAGCATAGAGCAAAGGAGAAGAAGGGGGGTAAAATCAGGGAAGGGATGGGCACAAGAGATTAAAATGATGGTTCATGAGTAACTAGGTGGTGGGATAACCTTAGGGTATACAACCATGTAAAATATATATACATGTGAATCAAATTGAAAAAATAAAGAAAAGTTAAAAAAAAAAAAAAAAGAAGTTGGGTTTGGCAAACAACCTTAGTGAATGAAAAGTTCTCCGAACTATCAAGACGAGAACACAATTCAGTCAGCATCTTGATTCTCAGGCTCAGAAGAAATCCTGAGAAGAGGACCCTATATAAATGATAATATAACTCCTGAACCAGAAAAACTGTGACAATAAATTTGCATTGATTTAGGTCATTAAATTTGTGCTAATTCATTATATAGCAATAGAAGATCAATATAGAAGGAATTGGATCCTTCCAATAACTGATATCATGTATATATAGTATCTTGGAAATGATTCCTCCAACCTCTTTCAAGCTTTCAGAAGATTGCTAACCAGACTGGTATCTTCACTAGAACTTCATCAGAGATCCCAGGTGTCATAATAAATATAGTTTATATATGTATGATATTTTGTAGGGAATCTATCTGGCTGGGAGAGATTACTTCTTCAAGGGTTAGTTAATTGTTATAGCTCTCAAATAACTTGAATAGGAACACAAATACATTCAGCATGCAAGCTGACTGATCCTTAGCCCCATGGCCCTCTGTGCTTCCTCACTTCCATGTAACTCTCATACACCAATCTGATATTTCCCTCACCCTCAATCAACCCACGGCTAAATGAAGACAACTAGAGAACACCCCTTACAACCCAGAGCCCACTGACATAGTCATGCTGACTAATTCTAGGTTTTATCTCCTGCCTTCCTTACTTTTTCACAGAAATCACAATAAAGTCTGGGTCATATTTTCTCTTTGTACCCGGTGTTTCTCCACTTAGTCCTGCATGGAGTGACTTACCACCATTCTCTCGAGGAACACAATTGATAAATTGTTCTTTCAATAACATCAAACTTTTTATGTCATCACTCTGTAAGTTAGATTAAAATAACTTAGATTAAAATCCATCAATTATATTAAATGTCAATTAAACTAAAATCCCATTTTTTTACACAGCTACTTCCTAATTTCTGAGTCATATAACTTTTGTTTTAAGCTCCTTAATATTGGGATAATTTGTTATACTGCATAGATGACTAGTATATCATCTTTGCATATGATCACTGGAAAGGTAAGAAAAGTGAGTCTAGGCCCCTGATCCTCTTGGATTTAGGATAAGTGACAAAAAAATAATGCAGACTCTTAATTCAGACAGACCTCAGTTTAAATAAAAACTCTGATATATACTCTCTTTCTGAATTTAGTTATATTCTCTTAAAGTCACTGAAGTTCAATTTCCATATTTATAAAACTTTAAAACATCAGTAAAAGATCTTTGAGACCATAGAAGACAGAACTAATGGAGGGCTTTGTGTAGAGTTGGATAAGTAAACAGAAAATATAAAGTATATAAAAAACAAGTTTTTCTGATCAGGTATTCTCTCCAACTTTATGAACACAACATTAAAATCAATTGATATTACAAAGAAATTTTGTCAGTTCTAAGATTCCTGACAAAATGTCATTATATAGACTAACATCTGAAGATTATAGTAAAGGTCTATGACAAGAATCAGACAAAATAATATCACTGATCAGTATTCATAAGAACAAAAAGTCAATTTACCATCACTATCTTGAGAAGATTTAGTTTACCTTTGAGTATATTTTACAATCCTGGGGTCACTAAAGTGAAGGAAGTCAGGTAGTTCTAATAGAATGAAGTTGTTGCATGGAGTGAGAGAGGAGGAGGGGGAAGAAGGTGGGGGAGGTGAAGAGCACAAAAGATCAGGATAGCTAACAAATGTTAGTGAAGTGGGAAAGCCCCGGGGGGAAAAAACAACAACAACAAAAAACCACGCACACACTTACCATATATCGGAAGAGAACAACAGGCCAAACAACCAACAACTAAACATCAACTTAACCAAACAACAATTTGCAGAAAAATGGGAGGAGTGACTGAAGAGGGGATACAGAAGGGGGATATGGAGGGAGGAGGAAGGGGGATACAGAGGGGGGATATGGAGGGAGAAGGAGGGATCGATTAATTCATAATTGTGATAAATCAATAAAATGAATTAAAAAAAAAGGATGAAGTTGTTATACCAGACCATCACTATTCTGAAAAAAAGTGGTTTAGCACTGCTCTTGTTCATTTGCTACATATCCTATCTAGTGGGACACCTCCCACCCCACTCCTTCATATTTTTTGAAATCTACTCCTTTTTGAGAGGAATAATGTACTTTTTAAAAATGGTTAACTGCCAGTAAACATATAGTCATGCTTCACAGGATGTAGTTCAATATAGTACAATGTAGGACATGTAGTTCAATGATAGGTGGCATATGCAGTGATATTCTAGGAGCATAGTAGGCTAAGTCATCTGAGCTACAGTCTGGCATTCACACAAAGATAAAGCTACCTATTGATGTTGTATTATATATCCTTGGCATTAAGCTTTGTATGTCTGCATACCCTTAATCTAATGTCTATCTTTATGCTGTTCATAGCATCTTTATCAAAAGTTCTGAAGTCCAGTACTACTGTCATCCAATTTTGCTTTTTCCGTTTAATATTATTTTGAGTTTTCAATATACTTTATATTTTGTGTAAATTTAAGAATCAGATTTTTAATTGATACGAAAGTAACATCATTGTTGATTTTTTGTGTGCATATATGAGATCAAGATCACGGTTCACAGGTGACATGGAGATGTGACAACTTTGGGATATAAAATAATATAACATGTGTGTATGTGTTTAAAATCAACAAAAAAGAAAAATGTGCATAACAGTATGGAAAAAAATCGACATCTTAAGAACAAAGAAGCATCCAATTCATAAACACAGTTATATCTTTAATAATTTATGTAAATTTTAATTGTTTTCAAAAATATTTGCTAATTGTAAGATATTTGTACTGCACACTTAAGAAAAAAAGCTATTCCCTTTCCCCAGAGAGGGAAATATTTCCCTCCCTCCAAGAGAAATAGTTTTTTTTTTTAATGTGCATTACCAATATCTTACAATTAGCAAATATTTTTGAAAAAAATTAAAGATGACATAAATGTGAGGGAAGGGAGAAATTGAGGAAGGGAGGGAGGAGCACAGGAAGATTGAGATAAAGGTTCCCTGGGGATGGAGTGGAGGGAGAACCCCAGGGAAAGCAATAATGTAAAACAACACACACACACACGCATTTATATGCATGAATATGTAAACAAAAATTACTAATAAAAAATTTAAAAAATAGCTATTTCTAAATTTTTTAGATTATGCTATCATAACTATTCTGTCCATTTTTTTTATTGCTGGTATATAAAATTGCAATTGACTTTTATGGAGAGCATGTTTTCTGATATAGTTAAATCAATTATTCATTCAAGTAGCTTTTCTCTAAGAAATTATCATATTCTTTGCAGATGATTTTATTTCTACTTTAAAATATATAAGGTTTTTATATCTTCTTATCCCCTTTTTGACTTGACTATGCCCACAGTACAAAGATAAAAAGAAGTGGATCTCTCTGCCTTCTTTCTAATTTTGGGGGGGGTAATAGTTCATTCCTTTTGAAAATGATGTTGCCTATAGAATTTTCACAGATATACTTTATAATATTGAGCAAATTATTAATATAGATGTTGAATTGATCAAAGACTTTTTGCATGTTTTTTTTTTTTTAGTTTAGTCTATTGATGTGGTGAACTATATTGGCTGATTTTTCATTTTTAGAACAAATATTTTCTAGGACAAACCCCATTTGATAATTCCATATTTTCACTAAATTATATTTCCTGTGTTCAATTTGATAATATTTTAAAAATATTTTTCTTATTATTGAGTGGTATCTGCATTTTATTGTAATGACTTGGTTTGCTTTGGCTAGAGTAATATGCTGGCTCATTAAATAATTTGAAAAGTGTTCTCTTCTATTTTGGAAGTTTACTCAGAAAGTTGTCCTAAAATGTCTTGATTGAATTATCAGTTAAGTCAACTGCTCCTGTATATTTTTTGATGCAAGAGGTGCTTGTTCTGATTATCAGTTAACTATTGCTTAAAAATGTTGACACTGTTTTGTGACTAAAGTATACGATCTATCTTAGATAGTATTTCATACAAACTTAGAAATACAATTACCTTCTTAAGCTTGTGTTAGCATTTAAGCTTTAGTTTTTGAGACAACCTCTATTCCTCTCCCTGATGCTGATAGAAACATTATAAATGAAAGGAATGAGACAGAGTGTTATGGAAAGGAGCAATTTTGCAATTTTAAAATGGGAGTGGACTTTTTTTAAGTCGCTTACAAAAAGGACTCATCCTTGGTTAAAAGTTAGATGGGTTGGTGGTAATATTTGTTAATCCCAAATTGTGGTGTTGGAGGGGGATGTATAAAACAGGATGTGAGGAAAGAATATTGAAAATTGCCATTGACAACAAATATAGTTTTATAAGACCCTATATGAGTTGTGTGCTGGTACCATAATAAATTATTATTATTTGGTTGCTTCAACACTATAAATATATGTTCTTACAGTGTATAAGTAAAAAAACTAATATGAATTTCACTTGGTGAAAATTATGGTCTCAAAAATCTGCGTTGCATTCCAGACACATTAGGAGAAAATACTTGTCTTTGCTACCCAGCAAGAGACCACCCACATTCTTGGTTTGTGGCTCACTTTCACCTTGTCCAAGGCCAACAACATTGCATCTCTTTGGCCATTCTCACCTAGTTATATGTTTTGCTGAACACAGCCAGGAACATTTCTTTACTTTTATGGACAACTGTGATTATGTTGAGACTACTGAAATATTCCAGGATAATCTCCCCAGTTCAAGAGTCTTAATTAAATCACATCTACAAAGGTTCCACAGATTACAAAATGAACACCAAGGAGGGGCCATTAATTTAGCTTACAAATACTTTTTTTAAAATATTTGTCACAATGTTTTTAATTGATATATCTAAATTTGGTTCATTGTAAAATGCGTTTCTCTCTGTAGTGACAAAAATGATAGCAAAACTAATATCTTTGGATATATGTGCTATGTGGAAATGAATCCTAGATCCATTGATCACATGTGCTTCTGACACAGGCCTCCATGCATAAATAAAGGTGGGTAACAGTGACTGAAAAAAGCAACTCTGCTACATTCAAGTCAGAGAAATGCAGTTGAGCTACTGTGAAGATTGGATAAAAGAAAGATTTGACATGGGTAACAATTGACTCTGTTCTGACAAATTCTACTAAATTCTATGGTTTCTGAGGGTATCCTTATATACTCCCAGCCACCAATGCATCATTTTTCAACAAGGAAGAGAAATGAAGAAAGAAATACACAGTCACAAATGAGGTGAATTTCTGCATTTTGAATCCTTTCATGTGTACTTACTCTGGCTTAAGAGCACCCTAATTATAAGACCATTCAAAACATTCTTCTGCTATTTTCTACCTACACCTGTGTGATCACCCAAGATTTAATATTTCTTCTCCATATGGACAAGACATTGTTTCCTAACCAATTTCTCAAAATTCTGTAGTTGAAGTGAATGCAATGTTGTAACTCAAGGAAACACTTTAATAACCTGCTAAATGAGTATGTTTATGCATCTTATATAGGACTATTGGGAAAATACTTCACTCTTCATATTATTCTTTTGTGTGTATATATATATATATATATATATATTTGAACCACCTCATTATAATAATTCCTTTCATTATAATAATTAAAAGTTCTTAAAAACCAGAAAGTGTCTGTTATATCAGAAGCTGTTGTTTGCTGTCAAGTAGAGAAAAGTATGTTTGCTGGGACATGTATAGACTGGGAAATCTGTTCGTATTCTTAAGTGTAATTCTGACTATATGCAAATAACAATATGAACCTATGGCTCACTGCCTCATGTGGTTCTGTGTGTCCCAGGAATGCCACTCTGTCTGCCAGTCTCCATCTGGCTTCTCAATTAGTGCTCAACAAGACAACTAATTTTCTGCTGTGCTATGATATGGCAATCAATTGCATGTCTATAACCATCAAAACTTGAGTTGATTATGAAAGTCTGATTTCTGCTATAACTGTTTAAATGTGTACTGGGATATTTGGTAACCATCATTTGTATTCATCTTGCCTATTCTATTTCCCCTAACATGTTTATAAATAAATTTCTGAAATACCAAAAACTTGTACCCTTAAGAAATACAGTTGTTTTCAGATTGGAATTGTGAAGGGAAAGCAGATGGTTCAATAATCACAGTGCTGAAGGGACATTACCAGGACATGATAGAAGTTGAATTCCTATGTTTAACACCACCGATAATTAGATGCTACTTGTTTAAAAAGATAATTGGTTGTCAGTGATTCTTGTTTTATACACTTGTTCAGAAACAGAGTGTTAAAAGAAACAAAAGTTAAAAAAAAGAAACTACTCACAAAAACTCAAATCAATCATAAATGAAATTAATGGAGAAACTATACTATTTTCTACTATGCTCTTTGCTGGAATTTCTAAGTTTAAGTGGTAAAATGGGTATAATAATATTTTATCTTCTTTATATCCCCATGCCTTTTGAGGAAATTATGACCTTAAGTATATTGTCATTGGTGAGAAAAGAGAAAGCAAAAAAGTCATTCACAAATGTCTAATGTATTTTAAAATTAATTCATAGAAATAAGATACATGCTTACATATATCTTTCCTTCCCAAAGTCTTTAAGATAGTTTATAATGGTAACCTGATAACTGGGTCAAATAGACAAAATAAATTGAGCACAGTCATGTTGGACATATATGTGTTTTGTACAGTATGAAAAAAATCCTTATCTTTTACTCAAAAATAAAAGAAATGACCTTTCACTAACTGATCTATTATCTACATATCTATCATCAACATATCTGCATCTAGATACTACATCCAGAAAATGAATCCCTCTCTCTACACACACACACACACACACACACACACACACACGTTTGTGTGTGTGTGTGTGTGTGTGTGTGTATATAGGAAGGAAGGGAGGGAAGAAGGAAGGGATAAAAGGAAGGAGAGAGAAAAGGAAGATAAAAGTAAGAGAGAAAACTCTCTCTCACACACACACGCCATTTCTTAAAGAACATGGGTGGAGCTGGAAGGAATTATGCTAGCCAAAATAAGGCTGGAAGAAAAAGATAAATACTGATGATCTTGCTTGTATGGGAGATATAGGAAAAACAAATAAAAGGTCAAGAAAAATTAAAACTAACAAGTTGACAACAAAACTAAGTGTACAGCAAGGGTGGGGAAGGATTGAGAGCAAAATCAGGGGCTGGAGAGCACAAGGGAACATTCTCATATATGGGAAAGTCCTCTGTAAAGAGCATGTGTGTGCATGTTATGTGTGTTGGGTATGTGTGGAAAAAAAAAACAAAGAAAAACATTATTTCTATAATCTTGCAATATATTGCTAAATAATAAAATTAGAGTCCTCAGTCATAGCAAGTCAAGTCAATTACTCCTTACAGTTTCTCATTGGAATTTGATGGAAGTAGATCAAACAGAGAAATGTTTGTCATCAATTAATTAATTTTGACAATGTTATTATTGCTACATTAACAAAGTAGCATCAGAACTTAGGAGTCCAAAAGCACTGGTTTATGTAAAAATGGTTTTGCAAAGTGAGTCACATTTCTTACCTGCCTATAAACAATTACATGTAGCTTTGAATCAGTAAAGAGACATGGAAAAAATAGAAACAAATTGCGGTAGGTAAATTTCTGCGCATCATTTCAAGAGGGAAGTACAAAGAAAACAATGGAAACGTTTCCTGAAAATTACAATTGGGACAACATATAGATTTTTGAATCCTATAAAATGATTTGTTAAAAGTAATTTAGTGGAATGCATGTATGTACAAACACAGGTAGAATGTGACTACAAAGTAATGAGACCGATTTAACCAATCTCAGACAAACAGGTTTCCATCCAAATGTTAGAAAATTGAAAACTGTCATGTTTCCTATGGACCAGTATGACCGCTCTCTATAAACAGGCATTTTTATATTACCTTGGCTTGAGAGGGTGAAGACTTGCTCTACTTCCTGGCTTCAAATGTAACAATTATGTATTTTCCAGTCAACCTTAAAATAGGTCACACTGAAAGTTTAATGAGATTTCTTCTCATAAGGAAATTCTCCCTTAAGACTTCAAGGCCACTTTTCTAAGGAAAGAACAGGAACTATTCTTTACACCCAGACATTCATACTCATTTTCATAATATATCACCCAGATGTTCTTCTCCATGTGAGGCCATATTTTTGGAAGCCTTTTTTTTTTTTTTCATGTTACGCAAGGAATCATTTAATACGATGGTGTGTGGATTACAGATATGTCTTATGTAAATTAAATAAACCTTAGGATTTTCTCCTCTTAAGTGGAACTTTAATGTTTCAGAAATTCAGTTTGTTTGACAATTAGGACATCATTTGAAATATCTATGTTGTGAAGCTTTATTTTGAGTCATTTGATTCTGGGTAAATGTAAAGGACAATATCCTTGGCAAATCTAAGACAAGGAAGTCTTGTTCAACCACCTCTGATTATATTCAGGAAGTTTGGAATTTAAGCTGTTTGAAAACTGATGTCTGCAATCAAATAATCAGATAATTTGGAAAATTAACAATATCCTCTAAATTATCCCCTAATGTAATCATAATACTTACAATCAATTAAATTTGCAGAGGAGACTATCCCATATTAGCTTTTCAATATCCATTTCAAAGTCAAGGGTTACTCTCATTGATTAGTGAAGACTCCTCTTAGTCTATTAATTTCTCTTTGACTTTTTCAAGTTCTAAGTTAGGTACCAAAATTTTAAGGTTCTGATTATTACTCTATATTTTCAACCTTTATTGGGAATATTTTTGTGCATAACTTAACTAAAAGCAGAGATGAATGCAAAACTTGGTATGAGAAGAATAAAGATTTTTTCAATAGAGAATTTTCACCTAAAAATGACTGGTAGTCTTTTATTTAGTTTGATTATTTGTCTGATTTTTGCTTCTGAAAAGTATTATATATTTTAGGATCAGGATGGAATAATTATGAAAAAATTCATAAGATATCATTTCAGTGAGTGCTAATAATCTCACAAGGGCTAATCCTTTCCAGTGACAGAGGTAATCTTCCTGAAGGGCTATAAAACAATTTCAGGTGCATCTGAAAAAGAGATGCAGGGAACTCTTATTTAAATAGGAAATCGGTAGATTAACTATTGAAAGTTCCAGCAATTTTGGTCAATGCTTTCAATCATATCTGTCATATATGGTCTGAAATTTAGTTCAAGTATTAATGTCCAAAAGTCTATAGACTATTTCCTGACACACTTAAGATGCCATTAGTAGCCCTAAGCATTAAACCAGAATCAATATTGCTATAGGACTTAGGGAATACACATTATTGTTTTCTTCATGGTTTAAACCTTGGTGCTATCATTTGTTAACTGTGTGAACTTATTCATGCTCTTATACTTCCCTGTGTGTCAATTTTCTCATCAATGAAAATGAGTAACACTACCTATTTTGTTAAAAAAAATATTCAAATATAACATTTCTGACTTGTCCTAGTGACTAGCAATGAACATTGTCTTCCTACAAACTGTTTCCAATATGTCATGCATATAGCTACTGTAACAATTCACTCATCCCATTGCTAATCGAGGTTCTTTAATGATTCCCATTACTTTTTGAGAAAATACTGAAATTGTATAAGGCCATTTTTTCTTTGTTTCCTACATCATTTCTGTTTTATCTTCATTTCTTACTCACTTTTCTGGCCCTTACTACTTTTCTGGCTCTTACTACTCTAGACACCTTGTTCTTCATTCTTCAGAAATATATATCCATATTTATGTCTCAGGGTCTTTACAACTTCTGTTTCTTTATGTGTAACAATTTCCTTCTCAACAGTCACATATTTCTTTTCCTTTCCTTTAATTCTTGGCTCACTTATCCCTTTCTCAGTGTGGCTGCATTTAAAATAAGAAACCCTCTTGGATTCTCTTATCCTGTTCTATTGGTTTGATATTTTCTGACATACTACATAATTAATTTGTTCTGTTTATAGTTTCCGAAATTTCCCTTACTATAATGTTGAATTCTAAAGGTATGCTTATTTTAGTTTTGTTCATTCATTCATCTTTCATACGTTGAACAGCATTAGGCATAAAATGGACACTCAACCACAATTTTGAAAAATAAATAAATGATGAATAAGTGGTAGTGAGTTTTGTTATCATTATCTGGTCTCATTTAAAAATCTCTGACCTGACATAGTTGCTGAAGGTCATAGGCGCCGGCTCCAGCC
>PVHY01024108.1:0-20049 GCA_004024945.1 Uropsilus gracilis
AAATCAAAACCACAATGAGATACCACCTTACACCAGTAAGAATGGCCCACATCCAAAGAACGGACAACAAGAATTGCTGGTGAGGATGTGGAGAGAAAGGAACACTACTACACTGCTGGTGGGAATGTAAGCTAGTCCAACCACTATGGAAAGCTGTGTGGAGGACCCTCAAGTTAATGAAAATGGAACTACCATTTGACCCAGCAATTGCTCTCTTGGGAATCTACCCAAAAGAGATCTCAATGTGGGTACAAAGGGACACCTGTGCTTGGATGTTTACTGCAGTACAATTTATAATTGCAAGGTCATGGAAGCAACCTAAATGCCCCAAAACAGATGACTGGATGAAAAAAATGTGGTACATATACACAATGGATTATTACTCATCAATCAAAAATGACAAATTTGACGGATTTATAACAACATGGATGTACTTAGAAGAAATCATATTAGCAGAAAGAAGTCAAAAAGAAAAAGACAGAAACCAAATGGTTTCACTAATATATGGGATATAGTGGAAAAAATAAACAAAGGACTTGAGGAAAGTCAAAACAAGCTAAGCACCAAACTGAAGTGCACAACTTTGAGCAGGAGAGAAAAGGGGGGGAAGGGAAGGAAGGGGGGGTAAACCCCTGGAATTATAATGTTGTGAAATTTATATATAAATAAATTAAAATTTTTTAATTAAAAAAAAAGATAAAAGCTGCCCTTCTCAGCCTCCCCACTGGTCTCTCACCCACCTCTATTTCAAGTGTCTCCTTCCAAATGCCTCAAAGTCTCTGGTACAAGTCTATGGTCTAGAAGTAAATTGCAGCTTTTTCACATGTTTCTGTGCTCTGTGTGCCTCCTCAAAGTATCCCTCTTAATCTTCCTTTCCATCCTCACTTTCTTCATTCCAGCTTCTCTCCTCTAGCTCCCTTCCTTAGGGTGGGGCAGGGAACATGGAACCAACCTCCACTTCCCCTGGGGATTTACCTAGTATTCTTTGGTGATAAATGTTTTGTCTTGATGCTGGTACAGCAGAACTCTATTTAGAGTGGGCAGGTTTTGGAGTCCTAGGGTACCCCTTACCCTGCCTTATAATATGTGGTATGGTATATCCTAAAAGGTATAAATATGTTCTGATAAGGATACCTGGAGGAGGCACATGTAGCAGAGAGATATGTGAAGAAGCTACACTTGCTTCTCAGTCTTGGACCTGTACCAAGGACTTGAGAGACCTGGAAGGAGACACTTAAAAAAGACAGAGAGAGGGGTGAGAGACCTGGGGGGAGGCTGACAATTTTTTAAATCAAGTGCAAACCTTTTAGCATCATGGAATCCATTGGGTACTCCTGTGTTTTTATTCAATCCGTCGTGTCTACATGAATATCCATTTTGTGCTATTGACTGACATTACTTTTTTCTGAATTTAAAAACCTCCAAATCTGGCTTTTGGAGGGCATCCTGAATCTGCTCTGTTAGTTTTTGTACCTTTTTCTGTGGGTTTGTACTTTCAATTTTACCAAACAGCATGCATACCAATACAACCAAAAGAATTTCCGTTAACATAAATCCAATATGAGTACATGGGTTCCCACTGCAGGCCCATACAATCCACAGCAGTAAAAATATTTGTTTGCCAATACCAGACTTTTTGAACCAATGACAGCTTTTTTACCAAACCAATTGTTGTCAGACTTCTTGTAATCAGTTTGCACTTTAAGGTGACCAATGCAAGGTGGGGACCCTTGGGCTAGTCTCCCATTGGTGCTTTGTCCCTTTATGGTCACCAACTGAAACCAGATGCAAAGAGACACCAAAACTAAGCAAGGAGACAAGGTGGTAACTCAATCTGATACTGTCTGGGTTGTTTCATGCACATGCAAGACCACTCAAACAACAATAACACAATTTATTTATAAACAAGGGTAAATTAAGACTCACTGAGGCCATGAGTGGCCAGTTATTGCTCAGTCTCTAATATCCTAAAACAAACAAAAACACAATCCTAAGAACACTTCTAAGATGGCATCTTCCCACCACACCAAACCTGGAGCCAACATTCAAAGAAACACATGTCCAAGGTGGCATCTTCTCACTGCTCAAAACTTGCAGCCTGTGTTTCAAGGAAGCATAGGTCCAAGATGGAGTCTCCTCTCCATGCCAAACCTGAAGCAGGCATTTAACACAAAGTTCAATTTTCCAGCAAACCATCCTGTCATAATAAGTACACAGATTCCAAGCTTTCAGGTTCCAAGTTTCAAGTATACACTAATTCTAAGTTTTTCCAGCATACACAGATTCCAGTTTGGAATCCAAAGGTCTGTATTTGCTTTTCTCATAACTTTTTCTCTTTCCCACAGTGACCAAGTTCTGGAGTTTCAACCTTCCAGACTGCCACCTGTCCTGGGGCCCAAATTCATGACAGTGTCCTCTGGGGCTGAAGTCCACGATTGACTCTTTCCACACCACTTCTTTTCAGCTTTTTCCTTTTTTCAGACTCCACCCACAGTGCTCCTAACTAGCTTACCCTCAAGGCATATCTCCTCGAGGCAGTTCTCCTTAGTAGTACCTCTTCCTAACTGTGCCATCCCAATGTTTATTGATGCACTATTTGCAATAGCCAGGCTATGGAAACAACCCAAATATCCCAAGACAGACAAAGGAATCAAAATGTTGTGGTATATTTACACAATAGAATATTATTCAGCAATCAAAAAGGACAAACTCACATCATTCTCAGCAACATGAATGAAGCTAAAAGGACTCATGCTATAGAAATAAGCCTGAAAGAAAAAGGTAAATACTGTATGTTTTCATTTACATGTGGGATATAAAAAAAATCAAACAAAAGGACAAGAAAAATTTAAAACAAACAGCAGAACTAAAGCATACAACAAGGGAAGGTAAGGGAGGGAGGGTGAAACCAGGGTGGGGAATGAGCACAATGATGTTATATATATATATATATATATATATATATATATATGCGATCATAAAAAATTGTGATGTGTATATGTCTCTACACATACGCATGCATCTAAAGTACTTATTTTAGATTTGTAGTAGAAAATCAAATGATATTGGATGTGAAAAGTGTTTTGAAGAAAGGTGATATTATTAAAACAGAATGGTTTAGTTATGTTGTATGAAACCAAGATTGAGTAGACATTTCAACAACCATTTACTGAGATACTTCAAAAACTATTGTACTCCAAGGGCTCTCTCATTTTGCACTAGATAGAGTAGTAACAAGCCCTAGTAATAACAAGCACCACCTTCTTCTGGAACTAGGTCATAATCCTAAAATCCCACACATTTCTTCACATTCACCAGGATCTATCATCCTTTGATTTGTTATCTTATTTACTACTTCTTACTGCCTGTGCTCACATCCTTCCTTATGAATTCTAGCTTCTGTGATCCCTCTTTATAATTAATTTTTGCCAATTACCTTCAAATCCCTTGCCCCTCTTTTCCTTTATTTTTCTCACCCAGCAGAACCTGGGTTAAAGCCAGGTTAAAGCCTGGTTAAAGCCTGGTTAAAGCCAAGGTTTCCTCTAATCCACATCTGGACTTATAGGACAGAAAAGAAAACTTCACAATATTGATAGATGGTGTTCCTCCATTAGCTTCAAATGAACTCTTAGAGCTGCTTTTTAGTCTTACCACGTTTCCCTAGTTCTCCTTCCTGAAATTGTACTCCTTCAATTCCACATCACTACCTTGTTGAATCCATTTTTATGGTCTCAAACCTGATCTTGGTCATCTTATCAACAATTTAACACTACTTGTGCCTTAAAATACTTGCTTTATTTGCCTCTTGAGAACTCTATGTTAGTTCTCTACCTTACCACACTGGCTACTCCTTCAACAATTCCTTCTCTAGTGCGTCTGTAAGTCTCAACATTGATGTGCCGATGTGCCTTGATACACAGGTCTAGAATATGTTCCTTTCCCTTCCTTTCCCTTTCTCTACAGTCATTCCTTGATGATTTCTTCTTGTCTTCTAGTTGTATTGGTGGTGGAAATAGTATTCACGAAATTACGCCTGTTTTCACCTATTTTCCATGTGATTATGTATTCCTTGCTGAGGGGAATATGAACACAGTCAAGGGCCATTAAGAGCAAGTACAAGTGTTGGCATCTGAGGTGGAGGAGTTGGTAGCCAACGGCAGCTTGGAAATCCATAACAGCTGCCTGTTGAGACATGAGCAAGAAATAAAACTTTGTTATGTCAAACTAGATTATGGTTTTGTTATCACAACATAGTTGAATCTATAGAGAGTAAAGCTCCATATATACATCTCAAAATTAGCCATCTGCCTTGAACTTCAGATTGTCATTTTTAGCTAGCTTTTCGATTTCTATACTTAGATGTCTAGTAGACATCTCAAAACCAGAATTCCTTATGCTCCCCAAGTCAGCTTCTCTAACAGTTTTCTTCATCTAAATAAATGAGAGTTTAAATAGATGACGGAAGTCTCTTTTTTCACAGCAGGGATTCTCAAAGTTTAAGATATAGTAGGTCTGGGAGGAAGCAGTAATTGGCATTTCTAATAATTTTTCAGGGCTGATGAAGATGGCCAAAGACCATGCATTGAGAAATACTGTTCTCTGCTCAGAAGTCACCTTATGAGCAAATCCTTCCGAATTCCTCTATAAAATAACAACCTGGCTCCAACACTTCCTATGCACTCTTTCTTTCATTTTCCTCCATAACACATATCATCTGAAAAATGTAAATATACTTATTTGTATATTACTTATCTTCCCTTCTGGATTGCAAACACCATGAGAGCAAGGATTTGGTTTCACTTGTGACTTTTATGCTGTAGCCTCTGTCCCACGTGTCTAGCATCATACCTAGCACATAATAGATACTTCATCAACACTTGCTGAATGACCTAGCACAAAGTAGGTTTTTATAAATATTGGTTGAATGAATGGTCAAAATAAAATGTTGTTCAGACAGCCTTCTGTGACTCAAACTTCTGGAGGAATTGCTCACAAGGAGAACTCACACCTGCCAAACCTTACATTGGTTTTACTTTTCATCTCTCATCTCCTGGGTTACCTCTTGTATCATTGTCATTCCTGCTGTTGACCATGCCAGAAAAAACTGACATGCTTGGAAAAGCATGTTAACTTATGGAAGATACATTATGATATAACTCAGAGACATGAAGGAAAAGGGAGAATCCCAAGTAGAGCTGATTTAACATGTGTAAAATAGTTGTTGGAACAATTAGTTCAAAGTCCTTTACTGAGTACAGGGAATACAGAAAAGAATAAGACATAATCCTATTCCCAGTCAAATGGCAAAAACAAATCAAGTATAATAGAGCAAGTCACCATTAACAAAGAGAAAGGAGTGAGAATTTCTGCCTGAAATTGCTGAGAAGTGGGAATTTAGGGGGATTTTCACCAAAAGTATGGTTTTTGAGATGAGTTTTGAAGAATGAGTAGGGGTTCAGTTTGTAGTAAATGGGTAAAAAAGGATTAGGGAAAGCATGTCAGACAAAGGAAGCAGCATTATCAGAGGGAGAAATTACAAAATACTGGTTATAGCAAAAATGCTTGCCACTTGGTTGTACACAGATATCAACAAATCCAAATGGATATCTTTACCAAGCAGAGTAGATAGCAGTGGTACACAAACTGCCATGGCTTTCTCACTACATATCACTTGATTATCAGCTCCAGGGAGAGACCAGAGCATTACAGAAATGCTGAATAGTGTGGCATCACTAAGATTAGTGTAATGGTAATAGATGATGCTGGATGCTTACTATAAACCAGGAACTGTGCTTTATCTGCTTACTCTTATTGAATCATACAGTCAACCCTTGCAGAGTAGATACTGATGCCATTCCCACTTTACAGCTGGAAAGTGGGTATTAAAGAGGTTAATTCAATGACGTAGTTTACCCAACTCAGAAGAGTGCAAGCTGGGATCTAAACCTATAGATGTCATTGGTTGAGAAGCAAAACTCCCAGACATGAGATATTAGGAATATTGCAATGACTGCCCCACAGTGACTTGTGACCCTTGCCCACTAAGTGGGACGGATAGTACATGCTGGGTCTTTTCTCTGAAATGAAGTTACCATGGGAAAAAATGGAACTTGAACTTGGCTTTGAAAGGTATGGACTAACAAGAAGAATATGGAATTTAGTTTCATAAAGTGCCAGGGTTCACTGCTAGCAGGATGATGATGAAATAACCAAACTTATTTCCCTTCAATGTTTTTATATGCAAAATGAGTAATGTGAATTGAATTAATCTAGTGGCTCTTAACAGAACTAATCCACCCCCCAGGAGGTATTTTGAAAATTGTGAGAGCACTTTGGCTTCAAAATGACTGGGAGTGTCACGTAGGTGAAGGCTGGGTGTGATAGTCGTTCTGCAGACTACAAAGAATTGTGTTATATCTTACCCTGCATTTAGATTTCTGGACATTCATGGAAGTTAAAAGTGAGATTTATTTATTTATTTATTTACTTACTTATTTACTTATTTATTTATTTGCTTATTTACATACTTGTTTATTTGTTTGTTTGTTTGCTTGTTTTGAGACTAGGTCTCGCTATTTTTGCCTGTGGAACGCAGGCTCACGTTGCCCGAGGTACTAGACTCAAGCAATCCCAGCCTCAAATTCCCACATAGCTGGGAATACAGGCGCACGCCACCAAGCCCAGCTATATTTTTTTGGAACTAGGTCTTGCTAATGTTCCCCCAGCAGGACTCAAACCGCTATCCCTGGCCCCAGCCGTGACTTCCTAGGCTGCTGCTTATAGGCGTGTGCCACCATGCCCAGCCTAAAACTGAGTTTTAACTTTATCTGAGGCTAAGATTTAAGTTTATCTGAGACTAGAGCATAATCACATATTATGTATCAAAATGAAATTTTCATGGTTTTATTATTACTAATTTATTTAGAATTATTTGTTATTTAATAAATATGTTATTTATTATTATTGGTTATTAATTAAAACTACCGGTAAATAAAGGGAAGATTAAAATTCATTTTTCATAACTTTACCCTCAGTTATGTACCATTTCAGAGAGGTCACTGCATCAGTAGCAGTGTATCCATTCATGGTGCTGAGTCACTGTTATCACACAACCCATTCATTCTGCTTCAGCAGGCTGTTGTGAGATTGTGGGCTGAACTGCAAAACTCTGACAATTTCATTAAATCTCCCAAAATAGCCATCTATGATTATTTACATATTGAAACATAGTTTCATTAGGCATAATTTGTTTTTTCCTTTGCAGTATAGGTATGGCATAGTATATACCTTTTTAATTATAGATTGCATCTTTATTATAACTCATTCCTATGATTCTCCTTTCAGAATAGCAAGAGAGAATAAGCAATACTTATATAATTTTTTCTAAATAGTGCAAACTAAAGAACCATCGGTCTAGATGCTCTCTCGAGGCCTTTCATTTCCAATTTTCTGTGAGTGTAGAGAATTTGGATTTTGAGAAGGAGAAGAGAATTCCAGGGATGATGTGACCTACTTGAGCAGGGACTGGAGTGTCCCCAGGACAAATCAGGATAGGGCAGACTTCCTCTGCACCTCTTGTCATGTTCCCTGGAAGCCACTCTTTCATGCCCCACCCCCATCACTGTAATTGAAGACTCCTGAGGGAACTGCCAGAGCCAGCCTTACAGGAAATTACCTTGTGGCCAGGCCAGTGGGGCTTCTCTGGTTACCTTCCTCGGTGACAGAGACAGTGATGGCTTCCTGTCTATTAGCTGGGTATCTTTGCCTCCTTGTTCTGCCAAGTTCCCAAGAAACCTTAGCTTCCACTCCTTATATTTTTGTTCTGCTTCTGTTATTAGGATTTCCCCCCGACTTACCCAGTTCTCTTGCCTTAGGCCTCCTTGTTCTGTGCTAGAGATCTAGAAACTTTTGGTTCAGATTTTATGGGATACCCAGGAGGCACCACTTGGAAGTAAGCCATAGCTCTGAACAGATACCACTTTGATTTCAGGAGTGCCTACTGAATCCTCTCCCTTGAAGGGAATGACTTTTCTCATTTAATAACACAGTTTTTTCTTCTTGCTAATTATATATGTTCATTGAAAACTGCTTGAACAATACAGAAATATATGGAGAAGCAAATACAAATTATCCTTAATCTGAAGAAACAGTGCCCAGTTTAAGACAAAGGTGACAGCATAGGTGAAGGTTAAATTCAGTGCAGTTCTGTCCACTATTCTCTGTCACTTGCACCTCTTGATCTTAGCCCTGTCTTGTGTACCATAAAATGGAAAGTGAACAATAGCACTTACCATGTCAAAGGCATAGAGGAGAGAGAAAATATCTCATATCAGGAAGGTGTTTGGAATCTAAAATAGCAATATTTTGTCATAGCTCTGCCATCACTACCTTATTACTGAGGTGTTATGGTGATAAAGTGTTGTGGGAATGTCTAAAGAGATAAGAAACCATCTGAGAAATCCACAGTGCTCCCTGGGAATTAGTAAAGGCTCACAGTACAAAAAGGCAAGGATGATTAAGTGTGAGGTTGGTTCATAAATATGCCTTGCTCTTTTGAGAACAAAAAAAAACAGCCAGTATTAAACAAAAAAAAAAGTTGGATGATACTAAATTCATCCCAGAGATAAAGTTCTTGTTATAGATAATAGTTATTATTTATGTTTTGTTTTTTTTCCCAAGGTGGATAGGGTCAGAATGGCAGTTTCCTCATTTTTGAGTACTCACATTGTGGCTCTGTTATACAGGGGACTTAGAAAATAATAAGGCGTAAGAATTAAGGTCAAGGCTTTGGAGTTAATCAAATTGGGGTTCAAATCCCAGCTCCATTCACACAATCATCAATCATTCCTTAAATGCCATCCACTGTTTTAGGCATGAAGATACAATGTTGTACAATATAGATACTGTCCCTACTTACATGGAACTTACATCCAAGTGAGGAAAAGTTTAATATTGGAGACATAACAGTGATTTGATTGGCAGTAACTTGGATTGCCTTAAGTTGAGTGGTCAGAAAAGGCCTCTTTAACAACTGACAATTGAACTGAGACCTGGATAATGAAACAAGACCAACAATAGAGAACATCTAGACCAAGAGCATTACCAACAGAAGTAACAGCTTGGGCAAAGGTCCTGAGGTAGGCACAGGCTTCGGTTTTAAAGAATAAAATATATGTGATTGAAACCAAGTGAGCTGGGGAGAGAGTAAAGATAAAGTTGGAGAGGATCAGCATAGGACAGATCATGTTGGGGGACCTTCTAGAAACTCATCTAGTAATTGTAATCATCATCATAAGACAGAGAAGGAAAAAGTGAGGGGTTTGAGGGATACTGTACAGTATCACCTGAGAAGAATCTACATCTCACTAATTGGGCACAGCAATATCCCTATAAGGTTATTAGGTGTGCTGAAGTGGAATTTGCAAACAACACTTGTGGGAGCCAAATTCAGAGTAGCCATTTTTGTCTGTCATTCCATTTCTAGCACTAAGCTCCAAGCTCTCTGCTACAGCTGCTGCTTTCTCAGTGGGTGCAAATCTTAAGTCCAGTGGGCCTCCTGCATGCTCTCTATTTCTAGCCCCATGTAAGGAAAGCCTCTCAAACACTGTGACCAAGACTTCACCAACAACAAGGGGGTATCTTGATTCACCATTCCCAAATCAGCTACCACACTGACTGTTTAGTAAGGATGATCTAAAAGCTTAAATGAGTTTTCATTTCATGTAACTCATGACAGCATCCAATGGTGATTAAGTCAAGCAAATTAACTTGGTTGTAAGGAGCATGACTAAGAGTTCAATACCCTGAGGCAACATAGTTTTTTGGTTCATGCTGTTTACTAACTTTTTCCTTTTATTTTTTCTTAATAGGGAGAGAAGAAGTCCTATAGAAGGCCATGTGAGGGCCGAGACTGCAGTGAGGGCTGTAAATGCTTTCATGAGCAAGGAGCAAGAGTAAGTTGCTTCTTTCATTGTTGAAAGACAGATAGTCACGGGGGCTGTTATCTGACGTGTGTGTGTGTTTTCTTTAGAATTATACTGCTTAGAATTTAATCTTATGACCTCATGAAACAAGAAAGTGATGAAGACCAGCTGGAGCTTTGCTAACTAATGATAGATAGAGTGAGATTGGTCAAAATCTCAGAGGGATTAGGAAGAGGTTTCTTTTACTGACTTAATGCCAAGGTTTCTTCAAGGTTTCATCTGGAGTATTTCCAAAAGCCAATTAGGTTTGCAGAACCAGATTATAATTTGTTTGTAGGTAATGTGTAAATTCTCATAGCTCATTCAGACTGCTTGATTCTTCCCTACCACTCTGGAGAACAAGTTATCTTCAGACTGGGGATGTCACTTGTCCAAAATCAAGGGTAGTAATAATAAAGTTCAGACACATAGGAGACTATATATAAAGAATGATTTATAGATATCACATTGAAACATGGGATCTGCTTGTAAAACACTATCACAATGTAGTGTCTCTTATTAGTAATTCACAATTCAAACTGTTGTGCTAGTTAGCATAGCACATTTTTACAGCATTTCTATCCATATCTGTATATATGTATGTGATGTATTGTCCTGTATGATTTGTATCTCTGATTTTCACTGAATAAGCCTATATCTTTATGTAACTCAGAAAAGTATTTAAGGGGATTCAAGCTATAAAAAAGTAAAATAAAATCTAACCAATTTCTCCAAAATTTTCAGCACCCTGTAGAATTCTTATCTCCAACTTCCAGCATTGTATTTGCACTCTCATTACACTCAAACAAGCCTAAGATCTTATGCTGTCAAAAGTATGTAGCATAGGTAGGTCGACCAAACCCTCAAAAACATAGCCAGACAGGGAACAGAGTGACCACCTTCTCTTTTATTATCTTCCATTTTCAGTAAAGTGAAATGTCAAACTATGCCAGAATTTGAAAGGAAAGAATAAAAAGCCATCTCTTCATCTCAAAGAACCAGACCCATTATACATTAAAAGCATAGACTTAGTGAATCATAAAATATCACAAAGGGAAAGGAACTTCATGAGCTTCTCATCTTATCCACTGATTTTACAGAGGAAAGAGACTCTGAGGAGGAAAATGATTGCCTGGGGTCACACAGCAAATTGATGACAGATCTGAGCTATTACTTGGGTTTTTTTTATTTCTCGCCTATTTAATTTACCCACTGCTGCATTCCAGGGAAGTCACGTTCACAGTGACCACCAAGTCCCATGTCCTTGCCTCTGATTGACAACCAGGAAACACATTAGAAAAACACATCCTCCAATTAATATATGAATACAGTCTTAAACAACATACAATCAGTGCCTGTACAGCATAATTCTCCCTTGATGTTCTCTCAGTCCCAGTATTGTCTTTCTGTTCTTTTTCTGTGCATAATCAGAGATGTGTACAAATGTGTACAGAAGAGTTTTAATTTCCATTTTCCCCCCAAAATGTAATCATATGTACATATTCTGTGCTTTGGTGGGGTAGTTTTTCTCACTTTTAATGTTCTTAAGATCTTTTTCTCTTTCTTATGGTTTAACCTAGACATTCCCTTTTTAATGAGTACTTAGATTACTTTGAGGTTTTTGCTACTTTGAAAAATGGCAGTGCTACAGTAAACATTCTTGAACGGGCCTCCTTGTACTCTTCTCAAGCATAGATACTAAGGATCAGGATTGCCAGTTACAGGAATAATTAACATTTTTATCTTTTAAAGTTAATTCTCAATTACCCCAATAAGTGTTCCAATTTACACTTCCATCTGCATTGTACAAGAGAGCCCATGTTTCTACACCCCTGCCAACACTTGTTATCTTTGCTAATATGGACAAAACTGATCCCAATTCTCAAACTACAATAAGTTTGGGTCTTTTCACATACTCATCAGACATCTGTATTTTTTCTGTGAATTTTCTGGACATTCTTTTTACTCACTTTCCTAAGAGATAATTCTTATTCATTTACTTTAGCTCTACAAAGATAGAAAATGACAAAAATGGCCCAAGTGGAAGCACAAGAGATTTGAAGTTTGACACAAAAGGGTATTTCCAGATGGGTCGGAGGCAGGGGAGGTGGGTAGCAGTCAGTCAGCCCAACACCCAGGGAAATGAGAAGCAGCTGATTGTTGGGCTGGGAAAGGGGGAGATTTTAAAAAGTTTTTAAAATCTTATATGTTGGATCAGAGGTTAGCCCAACACCAGCCAAGGCTTGCCTACAATGACCTCATTGTTTGACCCCTAACTGTGATTTTAATCTTTGAAGTTGGAAGGTACTGGATTTCCTCTGTGAGGTGCCTTCATTTGGGTTCCAAACATCTGGAGCCCCAGTCTGGCTTCTCTTTTGAAAACACAAGTGGTTGAAAGGGCATGAAATGGAGGAAAAATAGACTATCACCACACAATTTTTTGGTCAATACTTAAATGCCTGAAAGTCCACTCAGTTAAACTATGTACCTAAAAGTTTATTTGTGAAGTCTGGAGTTTCTGGAAACATTTGTCAAGGTGACTGAACCAAACCAAGCTGTATTTCTTGAGTCAAGAGCAGGGATGTCCTAGTTCCCAACCAGATCAGAAGGCTGGAGCACATGTGGCAGACTGTGAACACAGAGGCTTGAAGCCGCCAGGTTCCTTTTCATCCTCCTCCCTATGTGCCTGTGTTCCCAGGGCCAAGCAGGATTGTTTAAACTGGCCCCAACACTGTTGACCCTGCAGGACAACCCCTCAGTACCCCCTTTGTGCAGATGTCAGAAAGATTTGAAACTGTTTTTCTTAGCTGAGCAGAGGGCCCCACTTGGAGTTCAAGCTGTTCATCTCAAGATCTGCAAGTTGGGAGAGAACGCTGGTCTTCCCTGAGATATGCCACAGCCTTTGGCAGCCTTGCCTCCTGCCTTGGGCAGACATCAAGCTCATAGCTTGCTGGGCAGTGTGTACTTTTCCTTTGCCAAAGGCCTGTTGAACTGACTAGAACATTTACACAACACCTAGCACTCCTGCACGAGTACAACCCAACCCTTTTTAGCTTAAGCAAGCTATCTCAAACTGATTTCTCCAAAGGATGCTTTGCCCATTAAAAGCCCAGACCTGGCATTGATTGGCGCGTGGTTTTGTACTTTCCAAAGCATCTTCTAGCAGGGTTTGGATTGTTATCTTTGTGTAGTAGACAAAGAAACTGATAAGTCACTTGCCCACAGTCACTTGCCTGTTTGTGGTTAAACTTTATTTAGCCAAGCATTATTTAGCCGCCTTTAAGAGAATGTCAACTAAAAAAAAAAAAAAAAATGACATAACTAATAATGTTCAATAGAGGATTTCCACCCCCCATGACATTTAAATTTGGAGTTCATTTCTTTCAGTTTTCTTTGTTGGGAATACATATTATTATTTGAAGACATCTTTTGACTTGTTCTTTTGCCTGATATTTTTTTTTCCTTGACATTGGATTGAAGAAAACATTTTAAGTCAACATTTCCATCCTTTCAGTTTCATCCCTTCTCTTTACTCTTCACCGGCTTTGAAAGCTGCCTCTGCAACATACTCCATCGGTGTGTATTTGAGTTGGTTCTGAACTTGCTATTCTTTAATATAATTTCAGTTTTCCCTGTTTTAACAGTGCTCTGGTATTTATATTGAGCATGGTGAGCTCCTAATTATCCAAGCCATCTAAAGGAACATTAGCATAGATAATCCCAAACCACGGGGGGAATGTTTGGATTCTCTCAGTAAGGACTGTTTGCCCCCCTGTTTTATGACTTGAGAAGTTAAGTCCTGGCTACAGAGTTTACAAGGCTAGCTTGAGTTTCATGTGAAACATCCCACATTTCTAATTCCTTTTTCCCTGCCCGCATCCTGCTGCTTCGCTGTCACAAAGTGTGTTTCCCATGAATTCCAGAATCCAGATGCATTAACCACTATTTCTTCAATTTCCTCTCCTACAGCTGGTGTTCGCTGTATCAGCTGGCTGGTGCCTTGAGGCCTTCTACTTTCTCCCAAATTAGGTTATTCTTGTGTACCTCTTTTCTTCCTCCCAGTGTACTCCCTGCCCTACCAGCCATTACTGCACACACACACAGGCTTATATTCTACTGCTCCAAAGGGCAAGGTCATATTGCACATGACCTCCTTGGTGGTCAGGCATTGCTCTGGTTGCCTGCAATCAAGTTTTTGCCTTCATTGCCCACTCACTCCCCAACCCTCCGCAAACTGACCTCACTACTATCACTGGTTCCCACTAATCTGGTTGTTAACCAAATACAATGGACATTTTTCATTTCTTATCTTCCTTGATTTTTCTGCTGCATAAGACATTCTTTCTGTTCCCTGGGATATCATAGCTATGATCTCCTAGTTCTTGTCTTACTTTGATTGGGATTCCCCAGGGTTGTGTCCTTTTACCCTAGTTCTTTTCCCATTATTGGTCTCTTCCAGTAGTTTTATATATTCCAGGGATTTCAACTACCACCCTGTAGTGTGACCTGTTCGCGATGCCAGTTGTAGTGCAGGTATCCCAATTTGGGTATGATTCTTCATTGGTTCTAGCAGACTTGACAATAAGAGTCCCAGAATCCTCGAGGGATTTTACAAGCTTTAATGTTCTCTCAGGGAACCAGGCACACCAGGCAGGGAGGATGGACCAATTGTATAGCAGGCAAGGCTGGGCAGGCTTGCTGGGAGTCAGGTCAGCTCCCACCCCCCATGGAATCTTCACGTACTTTCCTTGGGCGCTCTCTCTGGCGTTCCCTCCTCTCCTTGCCAGGCTCGCCTCTCTCATCCTCTGCTCCCTCACAACAGGGTGATGATGCTTTCCTCCCAGGCCCAGATGTGACCACTCACACACGTACACACCTACTAGACCCAGGCATGTACACTCATGAGGAGGGTGCAATCCACAGGTCCTGGTCATAGAGGCTAATAAAGGAAAAACTCATTTACTCTAAAAACTCATTTAAACCCAGAACAATGAAAAACATCTCTAGCTCAGACCTTTCTCCTTCGCTTCAGGTCAGCTTGTCAATTTCTTGCTGAATATTTGCCTGCATTTCACTGGCACCACAAACATGTCTCATATAGTACTCAACTAGCAAACCCAACATGTGTTCCTTTGTATGTCTCTGCACGAACAGTAGGAAATACAAGTGATTTCATGAACAACTCCCTGTATCTTCCCCTTTTCAGCAAACAACACCACCAAACACTTCATTGCTCATGTCAGAAACTTGGGAGTGATCCTTGTCTTCTCTTTCCTTTCTCCTCCTATCTCCGTGCCTATCATCAAATCCTGTTCATCTTTTTACGTAGCACTCAAATCCATATGCTTTGCTCCAAACCTATTTCTCCAATCCAGGCCTGTATAATCTCTTGCTTTCAATCCTTCAGTGATTCCCAAAGACTGTACAAGGAAATCTTAGCTTTAATATTCTTACAGTGCCCTCCATGACCTGGCACTGACTGCCTGTCCAAAATCATCTCTCATCACTCGGAATCTCCCCCTTTAGGAAACAAAACAGAACCACACTTGTCTACCGAACTATTTACAGTTCATGAAACCTGCTATGTTGTTTCACATATTCCAGGCTTTATACCAGATACTCCCTTTATGTGTCCTATCCTGGCACCAGCTTGGTCCTTTCTCTGCTGACTTGCTTCCTATTTACCCATCTGTTGTGTAAGCAACCTGCTTTTGGCACCAATTGTAGTGCAGGCACCAGGAGCCCCAATCTGCATAGGTTCTTTATTGGTTTTATCAGCTACACAGACACACCAGGCAGAGCAGTGTAGGCCAGCACCAGGGCTGAGGCTGGGCTAGGGGGGAGGTTGGGAGGCAGGGGAACTCCTCAGCCCTTCACAATCTTTCTCTGGTCTCTCTCTCTCTCTCTCTCTCTCTCCCCCCCCTCTCTCTGTGGTGTTCTCTTGTTCTCTCCCTCAGAGTCATGCTCTTACTGCTCTCTAATTCCCAGGTAATGCAAGCCCTTCCTCTTCTTCTCCCAGTCCCAGATATGCCCACTTACACATGCACACACACTGGGCCAGACATGTACACACAAGCATGGAGAGGGCACAGTACCACAGGTGCTGGTCATAGACACAAGTGGAGGCAAAAGCCTGACCAACTCATTTAACTTATACCATCCTTTAAAAATAAATACAGCCTTCACCTCTTTCGGGATGCTTTCCACAACCAGGCTGAGTCGGTTTACTGTTACCATGGTGAATGATAGTACCCTACTGACTTGTGATCTCTACTATCTTATAAACACCTAAAGGGGATCTCACCAGGCTGTCTTCTTCATCTCTGCAGGAACAGTAGGGACTGAAAATTGTTTCATAACCAACTGACCAACCAATATGAGTCAATGTCATTCCAGCTTTGCTCTGCACATCCCAGATTCACTGTTAGGTCACTGTGATGAATGTCTCCTTCCTAGGTCCCTTCTGCTAAAAGAAGGTCAAGAGCCAGGACAGGTCATTTCCATCTTTTTAAGATCCTGTTGACTGTAAGGATTCCAGCTCTTTCCTGCATTCTTCCTGCAGTTTCTAGAATTCTGCTATGGCTCACATGTCTGAGTTTGTTACCTTGATCTCTTCTTTTGCCTGATGGCTTTTTATTCAGTACTTACCAATGCAAGGAACTTGGCATTTATGAATAATTGTGAATCAAAGATAATTACAAAGTTTCTTTTGATATTAATTTTACTCTCTTCACTAAACCTTTTGCTCTAAGTTCTCTTAATTTTATGCAAACTTAAAGGTCTTGTGTTTCCTTTGTTCCCTCTTCCTTGCAAGAAGGGAGCATTTGAGCAGGGAAGTAGAAGTATAGAACAGCATTGGGTGGTATTAGAGGAGTTGAAGTTAAAAAAATCCAAGGTCCCTCCCTGTATATTTACATATATAGTTATTTAGGTCGAGGATAATTGATGATAATGTTAAAATTTAGTGTCTCTGTACTGAATCAAGATGCAATCACAGCCCAGCAGATGTTCATGGTTATCTTAATCCCTCTTTTGATCACATTGGGACAGTATGGAATTTATGGAATATATTATCTATGCTCGTGAGGGAGGCTGCTCTTAGAGAAGAGCCAGGAGTTGGAGGAGGAGATAGCATGCAGCTGGGAGAGTCAGGAGCACTGCTTTAGATATCCAGAGACCTCAGATATCCTGAGCTTTGTGCCTACATGACTTTGGGCTGGTGCTTTCCCCTCTTAGGGTTTCAGTTTACCCACAAGTAAAACTGGGGATTTGAACTATGTGATCTTGAAGGACCCACCAGCTCTGATGATCTAAGTCAGATACTGTGTGTCTCCCTGCCCCCCTAGAGTGTCTTATTGTGCTCTCTAGTGTTGCAGTGAGATATGGAGGGTGATGGTTGACAAGGTTCTACTCTCTGGAGTGGTGTCTTGGCAGCAGCCTCAGAAGTAAATCTCTTGCTGTAGCTCTTTAGTGCTGATTCTGGAAGCCCCTGACAGCTGAGGTTGCACTCTTGCTGGCATGTGTAGTGTCCCCGCCTTTGCTCATCTGGCTGGTGTGATTTGAAGAGAGTCATGGCATATTGCCTCTCCATCCCTACCCTCAAAATATCTTCTCTGCCTGGCCGAAGAGTCATTCTGTCTCCAGTTCTGGCTTTAGAACTCGCTTTTTCATTAAGTTGCATGTGCCTCTCCGCTAAGATTCAGCAAGCTCTTCGTGCATACCTAAGAGTTGTGTGCAGAAATCTTTTAGAGATGCTCTTTTCCTTGTGTTATCATGAGGGTGGGGGGGCAGGTTTTTTTACTAAAAATCTTTTGCCAGCTTTTCCTAAACCAGAGAAAAACCTTAACTTTGCAATCTAATACATTCCAGGCAAAAGCTTTTGCTAACCCTTAAGCTTCCACAACCACAAGTTATCTTTGTCATTCACATGCTGCAGCTTGCCTGCTGCCCCTTCTCTCCCAAGCCAAAGAGGAAAAAAAACTTTAAATTTGGATTCTTTGCTACAACTCTTAATGTAATTTCCAAGCCAAACCAAACTCTTAAAGTGATCAAACTATTTGTTACTAAGCAAGAAAGTGTACTGCTAGATAACCATGTAAAGCCCCAGTTACCCCATTACATGTGCCACAAAAATAAACATTTAAAAAAAAACCAATTACCCTACCACATGTCCCAAAACTGTCTTTTAGTCTCTGGTTATCTCACTACACATTTAAATCTGAGTTCAGCAGTTCGTGTTGAAAAAGCAGGGCATTCCTCTTTTCCTCCTTTGGTGTGTTTTGTTTTCTTTCAAGCATGTGGTCAAAGACGTAATGTGTTCTTTTTTTTTTTTCAGCGTTCCTCTCAACTTTAGGCAGTAGAAAAACTCCAAGACACAGGCACCTACTGTAGGTCCCTCTTCTTAGGCCCCATCATGACCTCTCCAAAAGCATTTAAGTCAAACAAGATAAGATAAACTCCAACATGAAGTCCAAATCTCCAAACTCTTTAGACTCCTTCATCACACACACTCAGCTTATACATGCTAAGGTCATAAGTTCACCAGTCCAGGCAGAAAGCTGCAGGTCTCAGGCTGCCTTGGCCTGATTGCTGGGCCCCATTCTCCTCCAAAATTGGCTGAATCTCCTCTTCCTCTTCTTCTTCTTCTTCTTCTTCTTCTTCTTCTTCTTCTTCTTCTTCTTCTTCTTCTTCTTCTTCTTCTTCTTCTTCTTCTTCTTCTTCTTCTTCTTCTTCTTCTTCTTCTTCTTCTTCTTCTTCTTCTTCTTCTTCTTCTTCTTCTTCTTCTTCTTCCTCTCCTTCTCCTCCTTCTCCTCCTTCTCCTCCTTCTCCTTCTCCTTCTCCTTTCTTCTTCTTCTTCTTCCTCTTCCTCTTCTTCTTCCTCTTCTTCTTCTTCCTCTTCCTCTTCTTCCTCTTCCTCTTCTTCTTCTTCTTCTTCCTCCTCCTCTTCTTCTTCTTCTTCTTCTTCTTCCTCTTCCTCTTCCTCTTCTTCTTCTTCTTCTTCTTCTTCTGCTTCTGCTTCTGCTTCTGCTTCTGCTTCTGCTGCTTCTGCTTCTGCTGCTTCTGCTTCTGCTTCTTCTGCTTCTGCTTCTTTTGCTTCTTCTGCTTCTTCTTTTTCTGCTTCTACTTCTGCAACAAGGAAGTAACTTCTTTATCCTAGCTATTATCAATGCATAGAATCAGCTGTGTTAATGGCAAGTACCCTCCAACACCTGTACTGACCCTGCTAATCTACATGCAAGTACCCTCCAACACTTGTACTGACCCTGCTTATCTACATGCCAGGAACATTGGATACTAAGTCATGGGTGAGCTTCTCACATGCCAATGCTGACTTCTCTTCTGGAGTTTGCCCTTTTCCTCCCTCTCTGTTTATCCTTTCCACTCTATGTTCTCTTTCCCCCTGGTCTCTAACTTCTGTCTTGGTCCTTCTAGGCTTCCCTCTCTCTTGCTCTAGCATTTCAAACTCACCACAGCACACTCATTTTTTCCCTCACACAGTTTCTACCCTCTGCTTGCAGTTGTTTGTGATCACTTCCTAAATCACCAGTCCCTGGTCTTTGTCTAGCAGCAGGCATGAAAATTGGAGCAGCAGGATGCCAAGAAAGAATTGCTGCAATGTATTTTATATAAGCATCCCACTTAATCCAGAGATTCCATATTGCAGAGTCTAGATCCATGGTCTCCAAAATTGGAGGTTGGGGATGGGGTGGGAATGGCCCATACAATTCCACTGACTTGATTGTAAAAGAAAATGTGATACCTTCCATTTTCATTTAAATTGAGAAAACCTAGAAAGAAATGAGGGTTTGGATTAAATTGTGTGATTTATATAAAGTGTTTAAAAAGGTGTGTGCATGTTTAAAGTTTTTCTCCTTACTGTGTTTTGCTTTTGAACCTGTTCTACATATTGAGAACCCATGGATCTTGTGTTGGTTGGCATGGTGATGGGAGTGTATTTCAGGTTGAACGTAGATCTGTACTTTAGCTTAGTTTAGTGATTTGTGCGCAAGCGGCGCCGGCGCCTATGACCTTCAGCAACTATGTACCTGAGGGTCGTGGAGATGGGCGGGTCTCCGGAGGAACGTGG
>PVHY01024109.1:0-20049 GCA_004024945.1 Uropsilus gracilis
GGGGGAACAGCCCCTCAGGAGAGCTGCAAACCCAGAGAATGGCACGAGCTGGACCAACCAGCAGCTGCTGTCTGTTCCCCTGGAGGAACATCTCCGTGGACAACGGCTGGGATCCGGGTTCCCTAAGCCAGAGACTGGAACCACAAGCGAGGAAGCAGCGAAAAACATCAGAAAATAGAATGGACGAAGCAAGAAGGAGCAGCAAGAACAATAGATGCAGTTGAGCTTGGACGGGCTGCCCGAGGCAAGGACAAGACCGAGATCTCAGCAGCATGGTCAGCCGTGTCGCAGGGACGCAGATACCCAGGAGAACGACCTGGTCCAGAAAAAGAAGAGACCAAAGGACTAAACTTGGACCAACACACAGCAACAGCGGGGTCGGGGTGACTGGAGGGGGTGGGCGTGGGGAAGGGGCACGCCCAAGGGAATCAACAACAACAACCGTACAAGTATCACGGATGCGCAAAACCGAAAACAACTGCAAAATAAAACTGAAATAAAATAAAAACGGTTCTGAGAAATGCAAGTTGCAAGAACGCGGCCCCTGCCTGCAGGAAGCGCCACATGGAATCACGTGCCACATGGAATCACGCACCACCTGCCTTCTCCATCCCGACCCCATTCTCCACCAGCTTTGATCAGCAGATTGGTGTTAGATTTTGGCTGAGCTGACACTGGGTGGTAAGTGGCACTGGAACTTTGACCAAGACAGTGACCAGGTCTGGAGCTGCCCCTGGCTGGGCTCTTCCAGCTGCGCGCACCACCGCAAGACCACGTGGGTTCAGAAACAACGGCCGTGGGTTTTATTTAACAGGCAAGAAAAGCAAAGAGTCACCAAGGCCACACGTGGCCGGTTATCCTTCCCCACTTACTGTCCAGTGTTCTAAAGTCCCAAACGGAAGACCAGGCTTCCGAAACGGCATCTTCCTGCCCTTCAAAACTGGAAGCAAGGGTTCCATATAAAAGGCCATGTAGCCAGGATGGCATCTTCTGTGTTTCAAGTGACAGGTCAAGATGGCGTCTCAGGAGCTTTCGCCTCTTCCATTTCTCGGAGGCCACAGGTTCCATTTCCAGTAAGGTCATCTCTCCTGGCTCTGGGCAGCCTGGACCCGGGTCCCTAGCAGCTTTGGCCTCTTCCCCTGGGTGACCAAGTTCAAGGGTAGCCAACAGCTGGGATGACCACACCCCAGAAAGCCTGTGCTTCAGGGCTGAACCTGGGAACGGGCACGGTGCACCATTTCTGCGGCTTCTTATACCAAAGTCTCCACCTCTGATGATTCCTTCTTGCCCTTAAGGCATGTCTCATCTGTGCTAGTTCTCCTTACCTGTGCTCTCCCCACCCCATCCCCCACCCTGGGGATGGGGCCACCACCTTTAATGTCCTTTGCCTTGCAGCCTTACAGCTTGGCTACATTGCCCGGTTCCTTAACCTGGACTAATCTAAGGACACTGCCCATCAGGGTAATCTGCACTGGCTTCTAGGCTCCTGTCTGTGCCTGAAACATTAGCCTGGGTGACGGGGACTGTAGGCATATTGGACTCTGCAGTCTGAGTGTCACCTTTCTTTGTCCTTGCAGGGAAGGACACTCCAACAGTGAGATCTGGATCCCACGCGGGTGGAGAAAGATGTCTTAGCGGCCATCCGGTTGCCATTGGAAACCCTGGTTTGCATTTCTTCTTCTGAACTTAATTTCACACAAACACACAAAAATGATAAATGACCTTTAGGATCTTTTTTAGGGATCATAGTACCACTTTCTCTACCTTTTTCAACGTAGAGTTGAGTAACCACAACAAACTCTAAGATCCCTGGTTCCATGGCTCCAGTTTAATAACCACCCTGTTGGATTAAATGTAATTTTTCAGTGTATAAAGTGAAGCAAACGAATAGCCTTTATAAGGCTTCTGGCTGAAAACGTGTGCAGTGTAACGGGCTCTAAGGGATGAAATGGCAATGAAATTCTTTCAGCCAGGGAAGAGGGAGCTTATAATTCAGATCCATTCCATTTATCGAGCATCTGCTAGATGCTGGGTACTGTCCCAATCGTTTCACATGTTTTATCCCATTTAATCCTTCTCACAGCAGTATGCCATTCACACAGAAAATGAAAAGAAATGCCTCCATACTGGCCAGCCTGGAGCAGGATGTTTACTATCAGGATGGAAGTATTAAGGGAGAGATTAAGGATGCATTTTTATGTGCACAGCTCTGCAATTAGCTGGTGCTTATTTTATTCACCAGAGCAGTCTTCATGTTCCAAATCAAAGTCACCAGTTAGCTCATGTCACTATAACTTAAAACCAAGATTACTTATAAAAGATACTGGAGAGGAATGAGGTGGGCTTACTAAAGCAAAGAGTTGAACATGTAATTGGCGAAGGACAGGTATGGGCTTACATTGATTAGTTCAGCATGGTCCATTTGTCATGTATGGGTGGGTTTTCTGGGGGTGGGGGGCTAGTTTGAGGAAAACGAATAGAAAGAGTTTCTTCTTTGATAGTCATGGATTTGGTTTTGCAGAGACTCAGAAGCCAGATAGTGAGTGGTCAAAAGTGAAAGTTATAAACAAATGCAGGAGGAGCTAGAAGCAACCAGGGGGAGGAGCTAGGATGCAGAGCTCACCGTGGAGGGAGGAGGAGGTTGTTTCAGTATGAGGAGCAGAGCAGGTGGTGGAGGGAGAGATGAGGGAGACGGTGTGAGCAAGCACCCAACTCTCTCCAGCGCTTTTATTTAGGTCTCTCACAGTGTTTCCCACCTTTTTGGAAAAACAAGGTCATCCCTTTTTATTTCAAATGTCAGATCCATCCTATAATTAAAGGAAATTGCATTTGTCTTCATTCTATCACAGGCTCAAAATGATTTTCCTCCTCTTCTCAGGTTTTCCTATCCCATTAAAATCATAAGTCAGTTGTTTATACCTGGAATCATTCTTAATTCCTTTCCTGACTCCCTACATTCACAAGGCAAAATTTATTGATGCCTACCACAAACCAGACTCTTCCACTTTCTGGAGATCTCATGGGAGCTTCCCCCATCTTAATGGAAACAGTCAGACAGACAATAAAATAAAAAAAAATGAAATGACACAGCATGCTACAAGGCAGAGAGAGCCAAGAAGAACCATCAGGCAGGGAGGATTTTAAGGATCCTCCAAGGGGAAGGTATGTGAGTTCAAACCCTGTGAGGGATTAGTTGAGATACACTGGAGTACTAATGGGATGAACCATGAGGTTCATCAAACATTCTGGGGGAATAATTTCAGGCAGAGGGAACAGAAGAAGCCAAGGCATGATTGGTATATTCAAGGAACAGCAGCATGGAAGTCTATCTGGTTGGAACAGAGCGAATGAGTGGAAGCTGAGAACCGTAAGAGTCATCAGAAGGCTTTGAGCAGAGTGATGACACAAGAAACCCCAAGTTGTTTACTTCCCAAACCTTCTTCAAGTACATCCACACCCCCCCATCTCTACTACCACCTTCCTTGTCTAATGCACCAATGTTTCTTGCTAAACTTCTTGTCTGTGATCTTTGAAATAAATATTAGTTTCCTGTAAGCCCTACTGACAATGCCTCACTAACTTCCCATTGCACTTGAGTAAATACTAAGTTGCTTTACACTGTTCATTGTCAATCTCATGTTCAACTCTATGCTCACGCGAGCCTTCTCCTCAGAATCTGACTCTACCTTCCATTCTTTGTCCCGGCTGGAACATCGCTCTCCCCAGCTGTTTTTATAGACCAGCCCCATCTCTTCTCAAGCCTTGTCTTTAGAGACCCTTTTCTTCCTGAGAAGTGTCCATCTCTGTCATCCCTCTGTTAGTTCTATTGGAACACATTGCTAGTTTCTGAATCACAGCGGCATAGTTGGATAGGAATTCACCCATCTGCTTGCTTTTAAATAGCTTGTTTCTCTTACTAAACTGAAGTCCATGAAGGTGGAACTTCTTTGGTATTATTAGCCATGGTTGTAGTCCCGGAACCTAGCAGGATACTTGTCATGTGGTGTTGGTGCTTGGTAAAAACTGAATGAGAGGGAGGGAGAGAGATAGGGAAAGAGGGAAGGAAGGAAGGAAGGAAGGAAGGAAGGAAGGAAGGAAGGAAGGAAGGAAGGAAGGAAGGAAGGCAGGCAGGCAGATATAAGCCATGTACTTCTCTTTGGATTGCTATAACAGAATATCACAATCAACAATTTATTTCTCACATTTGTGGAATCTGAGAAGCTCGGAGTTAAAGACCTGACAGGTCCCTTGTTTGGTGAGCATCTCTTCCTAGTTTATCAACTGCCATCTTCTCTCTGTGTCCTCTGAAGGCCGAGAGAAAGCTGCTTGCTTATCCAGTCTTTTCTTATTATAAGTACACAAATTCCTTTCATGAGGCTCCATCCTGATGGCTTAATCACTTCCCAGAGATTCTACCTTTGGCCACTATCACATCGGGAGTTAGGACTTTGACATTTGTGTTTGGGAGTTAAGAGACAGACACTCATCCAAAGCACTGGGATTGAGGAAACCAACCTTGCTAGTAACAAAGAACCGTTGTTTTAATAGCTGACTTCAATAGCTTTCTAATGGCAACAGGTGTAATGTGAATGCATGAAGAAGTGGCATTCTTTTACTATGTGAAGGATATTTTTAGTGTGCTCCTTTAATTGCTGCCACATTTATTTTGGTTCCCATGGGAACCTAGAGAGAGATTTTCCCTGTTTCCCCACCCCTTTGGACTTCTGCAAAGGAAAATGGACCCGCGGGGAGTATTCATGAGTTGCTCAGATGTCGCTGTTCATCAGATGTTTGAAGCAAGCAACCTCTTACTGGTACGGCCTCGGAGCTAGATGCTTCCAGGCTTTGTGGGGGAAAAGAAGTGACAGAGGTGTTGTACAGGAAGGAGAGGGGCTGCTAAATGAGTCAATACACGGTGATAAGTAATGTGGCTTGACACAGGGTGTGTGATGTAGTTAATGAGAGAGGTCAGGAAAGCTGGAGAGACAATGCCTGAATTGTGATGGAAAATTGTCCCAGAATTAGCTCCAAAAAGAAGGGGAGGGAAGGTTGGAAAGATATCTCTTTTCAGTTGTTAATTATTTACCTTTTTTCAATGCAAAGGTATTATGAAGATTTACAACATAAACAGAAAAAGTGAGAGGAAAATTAAAAAGAAAAAGGAAAATACACTATTTATTCCTTGTATCTGTTTTCAAAGGAAGGATGGAAAGAAAATTGAACTTCTCTGTAAGAAAAGGAAATTTCTTGACAGCCATTTTGAGGTTTCCCAGTGAAAAGAAATACGATAGCTTGCTACCTTTGCACACATTCAGTAATCTCACATAGAGTATGTGGGAGGAAAAATCAGCAAATCTGATCACATCATAGTGGGTGACCTATAGGAATGCTGATATCACCATGGCCAGCCTAATTGGTCTAGGAGAAGTGTTTCATCAAAACATGTCAAGCATTTTCAACCATTTAAAATTAGCTAAATCTTTGGTAAATATGTCTCAATAACATGAAAAGAAAATGTAATACCCAGTGACCTTCAAACTCTAATTTCCCCAGTTTATTCCACCAATCTCTTAAACTGTACAGAACTCCCTTTCAGACTCTCTGTCTCTCTCTTTCCACATCCTCACATCCCTTTTAATATCTCTACCTGCATCATTTCCTTTTGATCCTGTAGTGGTAGAGAACTGTGGAAAAAATTCTGTCATGTCTGAGTTCTGTAATGCCAAGAATGGTAGAGAAGATGTCTTATTCCAGAATGGAAAATAACCTTCAACAATTGATTACTTTACTTTTGTCACATACTCAGAATATGTAGGACTCCATCCTATCATAGACATAGAATCCTAAAATGTGAGAAGCCAAAGGAAATCGGGTATCTTAGATTCTCACTTTACAGATGAGAAATCTGGAATGCATGGAGGGGAAGCCAGTTACTTTACAGGGCTATAAGCCATCTGGTAGGTGAGATAGAGTGTTCATATTCTAGTAGCTGAACTTCCTGAAATAGGACTTGGAACTTTATTTCTTCCTATTCACATGTCGACAAGATTCTGTTGAATTGCAGGGATTTCAGTGCTACCCTAAAGATCCTCCTCATGAAGCCAGCATGCAACTGTTTTCCTTTTATTTTAATGTCTGAATACGGTAATAACCTTAAAAAATTGCCTTTCTGGCTGGCATTTTTATTGATTCTTTCCCAGCTACCCAAAATAATTAAATGCATATTATGGAGCAAAATTTATAGTATCATGCAAATGCTTACTCTTGGTTATGACCTGCCAAATTAAAAAGTTGCCTTGAGCAAAGTTAAATCTGCATGGAGAGAGTCTAGAACAAGTGATAATAACTAGGTACCTGGCGCTAAGCCCAGAGATTATCATGCACTAATTCTCTTAAGTCTTACAATACTCCTACAAATTAGGTATCTCAGTGTTTCCATTTCATAGGGAAAGGGAAGTGTGGAGGAGTTAGGCTGTAGGTCAGATGGTAAATAGTAGAACCAACATCCAAACCTAGACATGAGAGAGGACTTCATCTCTCCATTGTACTCATCAAAGAGAAAATAAACTGATTGAAACATACTGACACTTTCCAGTCTCATCCCCAGCCTGGCTGTCATGGATGGATACAGTGAGAAGCAGTTTGCATTGTGTGTAGAGTCCTGGAAAGGACTAATTTCAGTGGACTCCTGTAGCAGTGAGAATGTTCACTCAACAGCATGGCTAGTCTAGATCAACCAAAGCTGCCATTCACAACTTTAATATCATTAATTCCCATCCTGCAGCTCAACTTTCCATTTTGTCCTTTCTCTCATTGCTCAGTTTGGATTCTTGGGTCAGAGGAGGTGATGTTGTTTGGTTTTTCCTCCTCTTTCTCTCCCTCCTCCTCCTATCTCTCTCTCACACACAATCATTTGCCTCTTTTGCTTCACAATTTATTGTCAACATCTTCCCAGTGCAAGTACTAACTGAGTGAGTGAACTCACTTACTGAGTGAGTTTTGCATGCCTAGCGGTGTGCCTTAGCACTTATGTGTGCTGTCTTTTTTCATCTTTACTGCAGTCCTATGTGTTATCCACCAGGGTTATGGCCATTTTAGAGATGAGGTTTAAGGAAGGCAAGTAGCTTGTCCATAACTTGTAATTTGGATGTTCTGTGTAACTTCTGTTCCTGAGGATGTTGAAATGCACAAGTCCTGAATCTACCTTTTCTGGTAGCCACTGTATCACGAATTTACTCCTCAACTCTCTTTGCTCCCAGTTCAGACCCCATCTTCTCTTTGAAAAGAATTTGTATCCAATTTAAATGGAGGGGACATCCCTTGTAAGAGGATGTCTATGATTTCTGCAAAATCTGTTTGCTTAACTACCAAAGAGAGAAAGAGGAAGAAAATGTGAAGCTTTGTGATGGAAAGTATATTTTCATTTTTATTACATTTGTGTCTTGTCATAGTCTCTCTCTCTCTCTCTCACAGCACACTCTTCCCAGATCCTATAACTATTTGAAGTACAATTGTATCTTAGACCTGAAAGGTGAAAATAACACATGTACAAAATTATAGTGTTGATCACTTTACTTATAAAGGACAACATTGGAAATCATCTTTCCATCTGAGCCAATCTCTTTGAATGAATTATTACTTATTTGGAGGTTGAACATCAGAAGATATTACTTTTTTAGTCAGCAGACATGCTATGTCAAAAGTGCATCATTTAGACACTAAAATCACACTTAGTGAGATGTTTAGTGTGAAGTCCATGAAATTCCAGAAGTTTGTGAAAACAGATTCAAATGAGAGAAAAGTCTTATTATAACTCTGCGATCATTGAATGGAATGAAGAGCAGTGTTGTTCATATGAACTTAAATTTCCTTTTTCAACATGCTTTTTGACAAACATATAATATTGCAATTGTGCAAGCTAGATGAATATTCATATTGCCTACTTCTTACTGATATATCTATTGTGATGACCCTCAAAGAAAAGATGTTGTAATAACAGTGTGTGATGTATTTATCTTTTGATGGGCTCAAAGAATCCATGAGTTCTTTGATTGTTCTCAGCGTAAACTGCGTTTCCTCCACCTGTACACGCATATTTATTGCTGTACTATTTACAATAAACAAGATATGGAAACAACCCAAATGCCCCCAAATGGAAAAGTGACTGAGAAAAATGTGATCTATTTACACAATGGAATATTGTGCATCAAAGAAGACAAGCTTATGTCATTTGCAGCAACATGGATGGAGTTAAAGGGAAGCATCTTAGTGGAAATAAGCCAGAAAGAAAAAGATAACTATGGGATGGCCTCACTTATATGAGGGATAGAGGAAAAACAAACGGACAAGAAAAATATGAAACTGCCAAAAATAAAGAACTGAAATAGAGTGAGAGGGGGAGGAAGGAGGAAACGGGGAACGGGATCGTTCACAGGTGATAAGGTAATGGGAGAACCTCGGGGCAGACAACGATGTAATATGAATATACATGTATGTACATGTGAACACACACATATATGTACAATCAATAAAAACAAATAAAGCTTAAAAAAAAAAACCCCAGTGTCCTCTATATGCCAGGCACTGTCCCTGGTGCTGAAAAGTCCAAGCTCCTTTAAGAGACCATCCCCGTCCTTAAACCATCAGGCATCTCTGAGATCCACCCCTGTGGGGGAAGATGGGTGGTTTGCATCTTGCCTCACTACAAGTATCGTTGTCACTAGTATTAGAAGAAGGAAGAGGTAGAGAATGGGAGGCAAAGGAGAGTTGAAAAAATGTTCCGGCATTTGACGCCTTACTGCAGAAGGCGGTGGGTCAAGGGCAGAGATATTTGCGGTTTGGAGAAGGCCGGGCATGGACATTGTGAGGAGTTGAGTGTAAAGAGTAAGTGAGACTGAAAGGTCTATTTCTGCTTTAAACTGCCTGCGACAAATGCAAACCAGCGAACTAACCAGTTATTGAACTAGTGTGAACATTATGTTGGGATCCTGCTCATTTGGCAATTTTACCATTTAACTTTCCAAGAACAATCTTTTATTTATTTATATTACAGACGTACCATCAGTTTACAATATTGTGAACGTTTCAGGAGTATAGTCTTACACCTCAGTAAATATATGCACCTTACATGCCACAAGCCAAGTGACTATGACTAACCACTAGAGCACATTTAAAAAAAATACCAATCTTTTCTATTTAATTTGGAGGCTACAAAATGAAGTTTGTAGAAGAAATATAAGTTTCTAGTTTATTTACCACATAAAAGTTTATCTTTTTGAATTTTGTTTCATTAACCTTAAGTTTTCTTCATTTACTTCATTACTTAGATCATGATTTTTTTTTAATATAGTTTTTGAAAATTCATTGGCTAAATCCATTCAAAGGTGCCTCTTTGACTCTATATTTGTAATCTGGGGTTTATTATATTTACTGGTGCCAACATAACACACTATCTAAATCAACTTTGTACTTTTATCCGGTTTCATAAAGGTGCTTTATGACCCAGGCTGCCTTTTGAATCAGAAAGATACTGGTAGCTATAAAACACACAGGCCGGCTTTGTTACCGCCTGAGTGTGTGCAAGACTCTAGTTCTGAGTGTGTACCGCCTTCATTCCCTATCACATGCTCTTTCTTCTTCTCCACTCCGCTTTCCCAGGTTCAGCTCTGGATGGAGGATGGAAGAAGCCAGAGTGAAACCTGGTAGCCTGGCGTTATCAGCTTACACATGGAGGTGAGTAGCTGTGATCCCATGGGCACGTCTGTCCGTGGGGACACACTTGTGTGTGGGAAATGCAGGGAGTAGGCATGCTGCTTTCAGGCTCATCTCAAGCATGCCAGCCACTGTGAGCCTTGAGATATTTTCATGTTCTCTCATGGCTTCCATTGTCAAGGCTTCAAAATGATCGTTGCTACAGTGTCTCTGCGATCCACACAGCAGGAAGGAGCAAGTGAGGAAGGACATATAGCATGCCGTGGCCATGTCAGAAACCCTAATGCAATCGATCTGGTAGCTCCATTCAGTGCATCTGTTTAAACCTCATTGACTAGAGCCCAGCCGCGGACTAAGAGGCTGGGGATACAGTCATTTATTTGGGATCAGTGTACTGTGGAATACGATGGGAGTTTTACTAGCCATGGAAGCAGATGAAGAGTCATGGATGGGTGATCAGAAAATACATGGCTTCACAGAGCTGAAGAGTGCAAGAGTTTCCTAAAGCTTCAGGTGCAGTTTGACTTGATTGATGACAACTTGCTCAGGCCTTTTGTTCTCTATCTTGTCTTCCTTGTGTTGCTTTTACCCCCATCCTGGCTCTTCTGAGGATGTCAGAGATGATGGAAGCATTTTATCATATTGTATCCTTACATCTTCTTTTCCAGAGGAGGGGGGGTGTTCTTTCTGAGTACTCTTACAGGAGGGCAAAAATATTTTCTTCATAGCAAAGTCTCTGTGTATCATTGACCCAAAAGGGCCACTTGCTAAAAGTCTCGCTCTATCTTATGGTCAGGTGAATGGGATATGCTGATGGGTTTAGACCAGTTGAGGTCACTCGTTGGTCACCGCTAGAACCGACTAGGTTAACTTGGGAAGCAAATTGACTGGGTGAAGATATGGGACTTTTGAACAAGGAAACAGTTGTAGTTACAGAGGAAAATCAGCATTTACAGCAGCTTTTCTGAAAATTACCTCCTTCCTTTTATGTCACTTGCTTATATGGCTGTATCTTTTCAGGCATTACGTATTTACTTTTCAATAGCATGTTTCCATTCCTCCTCTGGTCACCACTGAAACTTCAGCACAGTTAAGTCTTTGTTGCTCACTCCATTCGCCACAGGGATGGACATCTCTTGACTTGTACTTAGTGTGATGAGATTGAATTTCCTTCATCAGTCATCACACCTTCCTACTTCTACTTCTCAAAGTCTTCTGGTGGTACCATTATTTGTGTAAATGTTGAGGTAAAGGAATATATATTCATAGCGAACTTTCCTACTGAAGTTTCTTCAATAGTCCAGAGGTGGATCCTAAAGTTTGAAGTAAGAAGCACTGTGCCAGCTAGGATGCACTGAAGACATGGTTTGCTGGCGATCAGCCTGTGTGCATGCAGCTCGCCCAGGGGACCGAAGGAACAGCTCAGTGCCACTCAAGTTCACATGTTTCTGTGTTTCGAAACCACCTAATTCTGCTCCAATTTTTTTTAAGATTTTTTGAGATTTCATTGAAAGTCCTCTTTTCATTTGTTTGTGTCTGGAGAGATCTCTCTTGCTTGGCCATCCAGGCCAAATTAGACCAGCACTCTGCAGACCCATAACATGGGGATCTGACATTCAGGAGAGAGGTCTGGAACTCAAAAAGACGTATTGGCTTGTAGGGGCTTGCTTGACAAAGCAATCCCCATGGGTGAGAAAGCAGGGTTCCTACAGAGCGTTCACGAGAAGGGCAAGAGTGACCTTAAAGTGTTAGCAGTGAAGTTGCTGGCAAAAGAGATGGAGCTTCTCAAATCTTAGCATCAGAGAATCCACCAGTTGGGCATTGGCAGAGGTGATTGGATCCTCGCACCTGGAGCTGGGGGTGGGCCTTTGGCATGCCTGGCAGATGGCTCCCGGCTCGTGCTTTGCCGCCATCAGTGCTAGGCGGCTCTAGATGCACAGACAGTTGTGCAGCAGCTGAACTGTCTTTCTCTAACATCCTGGTCTTTGTTCTGCGTTCCCATGCGTCAGAAAAACAGCCTGCTTTTCGTTTCCCTCAGCATGACAGCTCTCGGAATGGCATGGGGTTGTTGTGCCCGATGCATGTAAGGACATCACCCATCCGTGTTCTGCGCGTTGCTATTGCGATGTGGCGTAGATCACAGCTGCTGACAGCTCAGGACCTGCATCTCATCTTGCTGCCACCCTTCCTGGCCGTGCCAGACACCTCCAGACAGGGCTCTTTAACTTTTCTCGGTACAGTGGCCGGCAGTGCATGCGCCCAGTAAGTGTTCCTGATGTCATAACACAGTGACGGTGGTGACGGTGACCGACGCCATGAGCTCCATTTTCCACCTGAGCTCACATCACTGATTCGCATAAATCCCAAAGGGCGCTGTGCCCATCCTTCTCATTGGCGCTCTGTGCATTGAGCACGAGACCCATCTTCTTGTTCATCGCAGCTGTCAGGGGGAGCACAGGGTCTTGCTCACAGAAAACCGGCCAAGTGTTTATGGCGCTGAGATTTGCCGCTGGCTCCCCAGGCTTATCTTTGTCCTAAAGCGACACTTCAGCGCAGCCACCAACCGCCCTGTGACATGAGCCCCTTATTATCCGTAGGAGACCCCCACGAAAATCCCACCATTCACCTGTATCCGCAGGTGTCACCTGCGCTCACCTGTCCCTCTCTGCTGGGACCACCTCTACGGCCTGCTGTGCGGCCTGAAGGGTCACTGCTGCCATTGAACTTGAGGAACCCCCCATGTGTGCTGAGGAGTCTAGCTCTGAACTGCTCAAGCCCTGTCTCCCAGGTTCAGCCTCAGCCTCCTCCCTGATTCATGCCCACCTCACAGATCGGCCTAAGCATCCCCATTGGTTTTGGCTTCTACCCCCATCTTTCTACAGTGCGGGCCAGGCCGAGGCTTCTGGGGGGCACGGAGGCCCGGACAGACCTGCCTGTTTTTCTCTTCCTGTTCCTGCTCCTGCTCTACAAACCTCCCCCTCTTCATGAGGGACGAAGTCATGCAGGATGATAACAGGACAGACTGGTGCCGGCCCGGGGGGTGGAGAGGGGGAAGGCAAAAGAGACTTGTTTCTACTAGCAGAAGCTACTAGAAATCGAGTCTTTAAATTTAATTAAATCTGTCATTGAAAATTTATCCTCGCCAGGCACAGTGGCGCACGCCTTTAATCGCAGCCTATGGAGCAAGGCCAAGGCTGGGAATCGCTTGAATCTGTGGGTTCGAGACCTGCCCGGGGCAGCATAAGACCTAGTCTCAAAAAATAGCCGGGCGTGGTGGCGCGCGCCTATCATCCCAGCTACCTGGGAGGCTGAGGCTGGGGATGGCTTGAGTCCGTGGTACCCCAGGCAACGTGAGCCTGCGGTTTCCCTGGCAACAAAGCAAGACCTAGTCTCAAAAAATTAATTAATTAATTATCAAATAATTAATTAAATAAAAGTTAGCCTCCATTACCCTTGCCCAGCCTACAATTCAGTCTCACTATGCTCTGACTGGGGCAGACTGCGAGCAGCCCCGTGGATCTGTCAGACCTTCACACAGCCCACACGACAGCACGGGCGTCTCAAAGGAACGATGACACCGCGCGTGTGCGGGGATTTTGCCCGGCGGGTCCCGCCGGCGCTGCCTGTCTCACGGGCTCGACTTGCTGGGAAGACTTCGCTTTCTAGTTCCCTTTCCTGATGGGTTCGGGTTTCACTTGTTTGATTTTTACTGATGGCGAAACGTGGACTCATTAACGACCTTTTAAGATCTAAATAGGCGAAACCCCGAAGCGGGCAGCACCAGGAAGTCCAGGGACAAGGAACAGCAAAGCACAAAAGAAGGGCCCCTTATCTGGACAGCAATAATCCGCTTGGCTGCTTTTCAGCTGCCTCCTTCTGTGCCCCGGCCGCCTCCATGCTCAAACAGCCCGGCCGTCGTCGGGCTGTGCCAGCCACAGCCGCTGGCAAGGCCCGAGCGGGCATCTCCGTGGGCTGTTGCTCAAGCCTATCAGTCCCCGTTGGAAGAGACTAACCGCGGCAGCTCTTGGCTCCCGTCAAGCCCCAACTCCTCTCCCCTCCGCTGAGGCAGGGGTGTGCGCTGCTGTGGGGAGCTGCCCGCACAGGCCTTCCCCCAAAGCCACGCGCTCTCACCCCAGAAGCTGCTCGCCCTTCGCTCCACACGCAGGAGGGTTTCTTCGGCCTCCACGGGCTTTTCACTCTGTGGCAGCTCTGACCTGGAGAAGTCAGCTCCGCGTGCGAACCCGGTCGTCTGGGGCTGCCTGTTTTCAGGCCTCCAGATCTTGCAAGGAAGCGTCCGCTCTCAACCAGGCTCCTTGTGAAGGAGTCCTTCACGCCCAGCGACTTCGTTTCACGGGGGGAGTCAGACAACAAGCAAGGGAAAGACACATCAGCGAGGATGGAAGATGCCGGCATGGAGACGACCAGTCAAGAAGGGCGTTCTCGGAATCCGAGCGCAAGGCTCTAAGCCGAGTCAGAGGGAGCATCTTAGAGCCACGAAATAGAAGGCGCCAGGTTCCCGAGGTTCCCGAGGCCAGGAGCCGTGCGTGACTAGACACCTGCAGGCCTGCGTGGTTAGCGCGCAGGGGAGCGTGGGCTGCTGAGCCGGGCAGGCGAGGACCTAGAGCACGGGCAAGCCAAGCCAGAGCCCAGTTGAGGAGTCAGAGTGACAAGACTCGCCCTTCAGGGCTGATTTGGTTTGGGAAGAGGAGGCAGACGCCGTAGGTTCTGGGAGCGTAGCAGGACTAAACACGGCCCTCTCTGGGGGCTTTGTCCTGGACGCGCCATCAGCTGCAAAGGTGACTCCTCTTGCTGCTTCCTTTCAAGGAGGTTTGTGGGAAGCTCTCTTCTGCCACAGAAGGCCTTTCTCCAAGGTCAACCGAGAGCTCCCGCCCATTTGCCCCACGAGGCCTAGCTCTTGTTCTAGATCTGACTTACTCCGTGGAGTGCGTGGAAATGAAGCCAGCCGTTTAGGGAAAGAGCTCATTAGGGGAAAGGTCTTCGCAGTTTGGTTTCCTTCCCCTTGCAGCTGTTAAAACTTTCTCCGACTGTTTCAATTTTGAGCAGTTCTCAAGTGGATGGGGGGTAGGCGAGCCCCAAGCCTGTGCGTTCAAGGGAAGGGCTGATCTAGTTCAGCATTTGGATTTGGAATTTAATTTCCACCCTTTCCGTTCTCTGCTTTCTTCCTCTTGCCCCTCCTCCCTCCCTCTAGCTTTCCCCCCACTCCCTCCGCCTCCCCACCACCCCAAGATCCCATTGGCTGAGGCTCCCAAAGTAAAATCCGCATTAAATAAGCCTGCAGGCTTTTGTGATAACTCTGTGGCCTGGTGTGGATAAGACGCTTTTGTCTGTGGCGGGCCCATCGCAGCAGTAAATACGTCCGGGCGAGCGTCCCAGCCCGGCGAAGTGTGGGCAACGGGAAAGAAAAATGGTATTTGTCGCTGTGGATGAGCTGTGATGAGCTGTGAAAGTCTCACCATGCTTCAAGCCGAGAAATGAAATAATGGAACTGAAGACTGAGCCTTCTGAGTGGTGTTTCAGACCTGTAGTTCTGCTGAGGGTGGTTCTGGGGGCTCGCTGGCAGAGACGTGGGGCCTGGATGCAGAAACAGCCCGCCGCCTGCTGCAGTGTAGGGGCTGGGGCTGGAGATAGAGTGGCTTTTAGTGTTGCTTTATCATCATATATATTTATGAATTTGCCAGTTTCCCTTTTGCCTTCTCAACGCTCCCCGGATTCACCTGGGGACACAGACATCTCTCCCTCCTTCGTGTGTCGTGCTGGGGGAGGGGCCGGACCTGTTCCTCGCTCTGCTTTGGGACTGGGGGGGGGAGGGACGCCCATGGTGGCTGGTGTGCTGCTCTTCAGGGACTGATGGAGCCACCTAGGAAGAGAGCATCGCGGAGGGAGGCTTTTTGCCACATCCGGAGGGATGGCGGCCGCTCCCGACGGCGTTTCCCTGGGAACCAGCGGCTGCTCTTTCTGCAGGTCGGTTCTCTGGGGCTTTGCTCAGGTTTGCTGCTCCACGTCTGGTTTCTAGCCTCTCTGTGAACCCCTAAACCGTGTTCCCATCATCACCCCTTTGCCCAGGTTGGCTAGAGTACAGCTCTGCCTCTTGCTGGCCAGGGCTTAATTGAGATGATAACAGAGCGACACCAAAAATACTGTGAAGGGGGCTGGGCGTGGTGGCGGGCACCTGTAATCCCAGTTACCTGGGAGGTTGAGGTTGGGAATTGCTTGAGTTGATGGGTCCGAGACATAGTGAGGCAACACAGTGAGACGTGGTCTTGAAAAAGCAACTGCACACGGTAGCAGGTGCCTGTAATCCCAGCTACCTGGGAGGCTGAGGCTGGGGATTGCTTGAGTCTGCAGGATTGGGACTACCATGCACAACATAGCGAGACCTGGTCTCAAAAAAAAAAAAGATATTGTGAAGGAATTCAAGCAAGGAAGTAGATCCAGGCTTGTCCTCAGATTTTTCTCTGATTTTTCCTTTCTTTTGTCATAATTCAAGAATGGAGTCTTATCTGTACATGGGGGCTTTCACTTCTGGTTTTGAAACTTAGGAAAATACTGAAGTTTTATACAGTTTTCCCTTTTGGAGTCAAAGGTGTTTTGAAAAAATAATCGAGTCTAGCTTTTAAATAAGTTGAATGTATCGCAGTTAGAAAATACAACTTAGTGTAAAATACCATAAAAATAGTCACAAGCATCTTCTTACGAGTAAAGACAAATCATCAAGATGCAAAATTATTATATCTCACGGTAGGGATAAAAAATTAGCTACTCGGGAGCTATTTCCAGTTCAGTCACGTTTATAAAAGATCCTGCGGTAAACCTCTGAGAAGTCGCTAGAGCCACGGGCTTATTACCCTGAAGATACTTTTTAAGAAGTAGAATTCCTGGGTCCAAGAGTTTGAGTGTTAATAATTACTGTCGTCAACACAATCACCTCTTAAAAGCAAAGCTGCTAAGGAATAGCCCTTTCGTTAGAGATCTTCTTCAGCGAAAAAGCAAACCGAGCAAAATAAACACGTGGAAGACAAAGTCTACATGCCCGGGGAGGCATCAAAGCTGCTCGAAGCCACTCAGAACTGCTGGCACACTCGGGGACCAGCCCAGCTAAACAGACAGACGGTGCCAGCAAAATGGATCAATAGCCCTGCTGTTCGGGCAACTGGACATCGCGCTCGGTGTCTTCATCTAGTCGCTCACCGGGCACTTACGACGCCCGCGCTGTGTGCCCAGCCTGCCTCTAGGTGCGGGTAACGTGCCCCGCAGGTGAGAGATGAGACCCGACCAGGCCTCTGTCTTTGACGCTCACAATCCAGGGGCCGTGCACACCCTTGAACACCGCGGACAGACCCGGGTGCCATGTGGACAGATGGACAGAGAACAGACTGGGAACAGCCAGCTATTTTCAACCTGTGCTTTCGACAGCCTCGTTCCGCTCTTGTCCTCTCGTCCACCATCTTCCCTTAGAAAGCACCACTTCACAGTGGGTCATGTGATGGGTCATCCCTTGGGAAACGTAAGAGAGCGCTGTGGGGCCCCAGGGAGGGAGAGGTCAGGAACAGCACTGTGGTCTCTGGGGGGCGCTGAGGACGGGCAGGGCTGGCTGAGACTGGCAGGAGGCTCAACCAGGCTGTGGTGGCTCTGGTACGGAGGCCAGGGAAGAAAGTGTCTGGGCGCAGAGCGCCTGAAACTCGGGTCCGACTGCAACAGGATGGCTGAGAGTACGGTCATCCGGGATGGAGGACGGATGGTCACCCGTGAAAGAAGGCAGTTCCGCGTCCTTTGTAAGTAGAAGTTAGGTTGCTGTGAGCTGTAGCCATCGCTCCGTGGCTTAAAACACGGACAACTGCAGTTCTCTCACGGACCGAAATCCAGGTGTCCGCACCTCACCTTCCTGGAGATGTTGGGGGAGAATGTTCCTTTGGCTTCTAGATGCTGAGGATGTGTTTTCGGCCACCTTCGAGGATGGCGCAGTCTCAGCTCACCCACACTCCCCTAGTCCTCAAGTCCCACTTGGATAATCCTAGAGAATCTCCCGTCTCGAATCCTTAAGTCAACCGTGGGTACAAAGTCCCTCTGGCCACGTGTGGCGACGTCTGCACAGGGGTGGGGGTACAGTACTTGGTGATCTCGGGGACCCCTTTACTGCCTTCTGTGGGCTGCGGAGTGTAGGGCGGGTGCCCCGGGGATCTCCCTGAGAAAGATGTCTCTCAGGAGGAAGGCTGTTGTTCTGACTGAACAAGAGTTCAGTCCGAAGGCTCTTTGGGTGTTTCCTGAAGAGATGCCATCATCCGGAGGGAACAGGAGGAGACAGGTGCCCATGGCAGGGTGGGCATGAGTTCCCGGGGAGGTGGCAGGCAGTCGAGAACAGTGGGAGAACCAGCCAGGTGATCCCGGCTCCGTGCCCCTGCGAAGGCGGTTGTCATGGTGCCATTTAGCAGGAGCGTTTGGTTCGGGGAAGCGGCTTAGGAGTGCTTTGAAGCTGGGGCCTTGTTCCCAGAGAAGTAACTTGCAAGTTTTCCTGACTGAAATGCTGTGGAGTGAGCGGGGAGAGGGTCAAGATGAGCAGAGAGTCAAGCCTTCACCATGGCAGGGAGAGAGGCGAGAGGTGGGAAGGAAGGGGAAGTGTGGGGACAGAGGTGGGGCACAGAGAAGCTGAAACGCGGGAAGGGGAGACAGACAGACAGACAGAGACAGAGAGAGAAGAGTCCAGGTAAGATGATGAAGAAATATAACCCGTGAGGAAGAAGACGGGCATGGAAAGAGGGGGGGCGGAAGGTGGGAATACTATCAGAGAGACTGAGAAAGGACAGATCAGATGGTGGCACGAGCCGGCTGGTCCATTTAAATGTCCAGCTCACGTGGGTCATGCCCACGCAGGCCGCATGGTATAAGTCCTAACAACGTCTTGGGAGGTCTGTCTGCGCCCAGAGGTTGGCTCCTGCTCCCAGCTCCCGCTTCCCTAGGCCCTGTGCGGTGTCTGCGTGCCTGGAGCAGACGACCTGCGCACCCTGGGGGCCTGTGGCTCCTGGCCCCCCTGCCCTCCCTCCGCGGGATGCCTTCGCTCCACGTCTGTTGTCTCTGAAACTTGAATTTCCCCCCATGTTTTTCTCAATTCTTCCAATTTCTTACGTAGGTAAATGGTTACGGAGATGTCTCCCCCCTCCGCCCCCCACGCCTCCCTGTTCACTCAGTCTCTGCTCTGGTTGCTCCCGTTGGTTCAGGTGGAGCTCGTCCGTCCTTCGGACCCTTGCTCCGCGGCTGTGTCCGTCTGTCTGTCGGGTGAGGGTCTGCGCTCGGGAAGCGGCACGTCGCGCCTGGTTGTCAGGAGCCTCGGCTTTGTCCTGGGCGGCCAGGCCACGCTCCTCTGGGGTCTGTCCATGTCCTCTAGCTGCTGGCTGCCCTCTCCAGCGCCATCTCCTTGCCACTCCGCTCTCTCTGCACCCCCTTCTCTGACCTCTGGCTTTGGGGCTCTCCCCCCTCACCCCCAGCTGTTGTCGGTCTCGCGAGGAGGGCAGGTGTGTTGAGGACAGCTGTTTCATCCTGTCACCGCCCCTCGCGGGTGGCCCTCAGAGTCTCGGCAAGTGTCCACGGTGGGAGCGTGTCAGGAGCCGCGTGTGCAAAGAAGAAATGAGACGGAGGGGAGGGACAGACATGCTGCGGGTCACAGCACGGGGGCCGGGGGGCATGTCCAGGTCCCGCTTTAACAAAGCTGTGAAGCCCCTGACAGACCCCAGCCAGGACATGTCACAGTGACGTCATGAGGAAGGAGCAAAGCGTGGGACACGCAGCAGGGAGGACGCGGGGATGGTGATGACAGGAGGGGACAACGGTGACCTGTGGGGACAGGTCATCGCTGATGGGTCCTGTGTCTCTCGGGCCCTTCCGCAGAGGTCAGGACGCCAGGTGACAGGGGGGAGACGGGCTGCGGCCCACCCTCTCGTGTGCCCGAGGGGGCCGGAGAGGCAGGGGTTTCCTCTCACCGAAGCTCATCTCTCGGCCTGCGCCCGCGTCCCGCAGGGGGGGGACAGTCCCCGTTAGCAGGTGGGCTCCTGATTCTGTCGCCTCCCTGGGACACGAGTGGACAGGGGACGACGAGCCCCTGCATCAGGGTGGCGCCTCGTGAGCGCAAGCAAGCGGGCCTCCTAGGGTGGCCGGGGGAGCTGGGCTGGGGTCTGCGCGGGGGTCCGGAGGGGACACTGCGGCCCAGGGCAGAGCAGGCGCCCGCCCCTCGCGGGACCCGCGCTGGCAGCTCTGGACTCACCGCCCTCGTCCGGGGGCGCAGAGCCCAGAGGCTCGGCCGCTGGCCAAGGTCACCGCGGGGGCGGG
>PVHY01024110.1:0-11209 GCA_004024945.1 Uropsilus gracilis
GGATAAATCTGCAATCTGTTAATATGTTAATTGCATATACTCATAGAATGCTGATATAATTGCCTAAAACACTATATATATGCACAAAAATCTCAAATAAAGAGCAGCAGATTCATCACCCCTTGAGTGTGTGCGTCTGTTCGCCATTCGCCGGCTCCTGTGTCTTTCCTGCCCAGCTGAACTCTGATCATCTGGCCTGTGCCCTCGCCCGGCTGGTCCGCAGCATAGGTCTAATTTTCTTTTTTTTTTAATTGAATACTACTCAATTTCTTTTTTTTAGTTGAAATAAGTGTTAGAGTATTAGTCAATCTCTCTGCGAAAGATACCTCGCCTGACTTATAAATGGCATTTGTTTGCCTAAAAAAAACACGTTGGAGGCATGCTGTACTCACTGCGTGCTCATTTATCAAATGAGACAAAAATGTGAGAGCACTTTGTCAGTTGTAAAATATTAGTGACATGAAATTGCTACTGGTGCTGCCTCTATTTCCATTAACTAATTAGGATGGTAACTAGTGATTATTAATTCATTTGCTCAATACAATCAGTTCATTTAGAAGACTCAAATTCTACAGTGAACAGATGCATTTGTTTGCTTGTTTTTTATCCATTGTATTTACTTTGGAAAATCTAGAGCAAGTGGTCACTTCACGTTTCTGTAACAGCTCCATGTGGCAGAGCGAAATGACTGAGGAAAGTGTCAGACTTGGGCCTGAGGATGACTCCACTTGATGGCAGAAATCACGATTTCTCAGATGTTACCATGGAGTGGAAAGCGGTAGGTGGTAACACTTTGCAGATGGCCTGCGCTTGCCCCAGGCTGTGGCACTGGTACACCCACGGGCTGTACTCCTGTTGAGCGCGTCTGTGGTCTTCAGGGCCAGCAGGCTTCTGCCATCGTCACAGCACACTATGCGGATGGTCGGGTGGAGAGTGTCTGTATAGCACATCGTACTTATCTGACGTGGACACCTTGGTACCATATTTGGAAATGCCCACGATAAATACTTCCTCCAGAGGGATGAACGGCAACTTTCCATCTTGCTGGGCAACATCTATATAATTTACCAGGTCTAGTGGCCCTTCCAGGCTTTTCCCCTCAGAAAGCTTCACCTTCTCAATGGCACCAACGTATTTTATCGAAAAGTCTACACAGGTGTCGGAATTATTGTTGCTTTGTCCTGAGCTCTTGGTGGAGTCTGTCCAAGCTGGCCACGGTGCTGGACCAGGAGAGGCATCCAGGCTAGAGTCCACGGACTTGCTCTTGGTGCTGATTTCGTTGCTCCCTTGCCTTTCCGGAACATTCTCCACCCTCACCCCCCTCCCCAGGACCTGGAGATGTGCCTGCAGCGTCAGGTGATAATATCGTCTCCAAAAGGTTCCACAGACGGAATTTTGTACGGGTGGCTTCCTTTTATCTCAACTTGCTCGACCTTTCAGGAGAACAGTGTATCTCATGGCCGCCTGAGCTTGGGGTTAGCCCCCCATCCCCCATGCTGTGGAGGGCAGCCATTCCAGTTCTGATTCCAGCACCAGCTTTCCAGCCCTCCTGGGCCCATCCTCCAGCCCCCTCCCAATAATCAAGTTAACATGCAACAAATTTACTAGTAAATAAGTTACATGCTCGATAGGCACACACCCAAAGAGGTATAACTCCCCCCTCAACAGAGTTATAATATGTATACATATATACATGTGATGGGTACATGCCCACATATATGGCACCCCAGGGATTATTAAAATTACAAAGAAATAATCTTTACGTAGAAGCTAGAAATTCCGCATGTCAAATAAACTATGATCAATGATAGTCATAAACACTTAATGCAAGGCCAAATACATCTCTTTGAAATAATAGTTCTCTCACTTTTCCACACACTGCAGAGAATTATCTTGAAAAAGAAATAGCTCACCACACCCTGGTTTACTGAATCTGACTTGACTTCTTTTTTCTATTCCTACATTTTACCTTCCTTATTTTGTTTGCTAACCTCCTTTCTTTAATTCTATTTTCTTACAAGGCAAACCAAAAACTCAGCACCACTTCTTCATTCTTTACCTAGGCTCTTTCTTTCTTGTCAGGGATAATCTTTCAAATCCTCCAAAAAAAACTCCTTTCATGTATTTTTTTCAGAGAAGTATCACATGGTAAATTTTGCTGGAATTTGTATCTTTCCCCACTCATTTTGAGCATACGATATATACAAGAATCTTTGAGTGCGGGTTTATTCACACGTATGGAAAGATTTGAAATGAAAAAATATTTTTCCTGTTCAGCAGAAGCATTAAAGAACTGGATTAATTCTTGATTCACCGCTCTTTCATTTCCAAGTCTGGAGAAAATGTGGGATTTTCTCTTTTCTATCTGATTTCTTTTCTCAGTGCATCATAGAAAGGGTTTTTTAAAAATAAAATCACTAGTGTCTTAGTTTAGTTAGTAGAAGTCTATTGACTCAAATCAGAGAACAAAGTAACGTGATGATGTAAATATTAGTCTGATGCTGAGTGAATATTAAAGTGAATATTAGTATTGAGCAAAGAATAAACAACTGCACCACCAGGCAGCAGCTGACAAAAATCACAATTCTTTATTAGCCCCACAAAAAGAAATTCCTTTCCCAAGATCTCTCTGATCAATCATGGACACTACTCTCTCTGATGACTTAAAAGGTCACGCTCCCTGATTGACTTAAAAGGTCATGCTCCCTGATTGAAAGAAGCATAACTCAGAGTCCTAGAGGATGCGTGGCATGCTGAGAACTTACTATCTATGAGCAACTTACTCTCTTTGAGTACCTCCTGCCAGGGATCCCTCCCACTCTTCAGAGGCCATGAAAGGAAATAACTAAACAAATATGTTTACTGTCAAATATATGCAGAGCCCTGATTTTTTGGTAAGGCATGAGCATAAAAAAGACAGAACCTCCAAAGTGATAGCCTTTGTCTACTATGAATACAATTCACAAAACAATCTATGTTCATCTGATTTGCCTTCCAAATAGCCAATCAAATCTTCACAAAGTTCTGGTGTCTACAGTTTATATTAACTATAAATTTGATATAGAACCTCTCTACAGAAATGAGAAGCACTTTAGTTTTAAGATATAAGTAGTCTATCTCAGAGGAAAGATAATTTTGACATTGAATTAATATGAGATTTGGTTTAAAATTTTGTTTATAAGATAATGATTATTGAAAAGTAAGTTTTAATTATCAAGGTAAATGTGTTTTCTGTCAACTTTCAGTAACACTGTTTCTTCAGTAATGATATTCTATTGTTCACATTTTGGGTAAGATGATTCAACAACATGGATTATAATGAAAAACTCAATATAAATATAGGGAATCTGCACCAATATAAAAGTGAACGCAGAGACAAATGGGACAAAATAAATTTTCATTAACAAAAGTAATTAGTAAGAACTTTGCTGTCTATGTTCATCAAGTCTGATTTCCTCATTAGAATTAGTTATTCAGTCTTCCATTTTCCAGGCTTACTTTCTTTTTATATAATACAAAGAACCATTATCGTTTAATTAAAGTGATTCATTAAATAGCTGACCTTTCACTTCACAAAACTTGGTGCTAAATTTGATTCAAAGCCAACTTAAAAGCACTCTGCTAAAGGCAGAGGTATGTTCCTGAGCTTTAAATCCAGGAACTGGCTCTAAGCCAGCTTTCTATATATTCGAAGTCAGCCTAAGTCAGTGATTCAGACTCTGCACATTCTCGGTAATGGCGACCCCGGACAGGATTACTGCTACTCTAAGTCACATGGATTTGATTGAGAATGCAAAATACCATCCTTACAAAACTCTGTTCTAGAAATATTTTGAGACAGTAATGCATTTTTAAATTTTACAGAATTATAAGTTATGAAGGTAGTTTTTGTGTGAATTTCAGCTTCTGAAAATTTACCAAAAATGTAAATTTAGTAACTTTTTTATTGCTAGAAGGTTAAGGTTATTGCAGATTTGCACTTTTGCTAAGATCTTTTGGCCTAGTAAAGGAGGTGGCATTATTCCATGCAACTCCCTCTCCTCACAATATTGTAAATAGAATGGCATGTTTTTTTCTGATAACATAAAGCTTTGGATTACTGCTCCTTCTTGCTCAGAGAGCACAGAGGACTGCCACACAAATGAGGAGGAAGGCGATAGGTGGTACTTGAATTTCTAGTAGCATTGGAAGAAGACAGGTAACGAGAGTATTAAAATTTATACATATTTCTGATTTTTAATCGTATCAGATTCCAAATCAAACATCTAAAATAACCTAAGTGCCCATCCGCAGATGGCTGGATGAAGATGTGGTATATACACACAATGGGATACTATTTCCAGAGAGTGTATGCTAAGTAAAACAAGTCATGTTAAGAAATACACACACTCTATAATTTCACTCACACATAGGAAATAAAGAAACAAAACAAAACAAAAAAGAAACAAAATAAAGTGAACTAAAGTACAAAAATAAACATTTAGATGAAAAGAGGAATTTAGTGTTTACCAGAAGGCAAGGGAAAAGAGATGGATAATTCATGTGATAGATGTCAGTTGTAGAATGAAGGATAGAATTGGATTCTTAGTGGTGACCCTAATGTAGTATACAGAGAAACTGACTTATGTATAAGTTGTAGTTATTTGTAAATTTTACACCTAAAACTTACAGTTAGAATATAATGCTATATCAGTCAAAACATTTTTATAATTCAAAAATAAAAACATGGGTACAGATGCTGGTTCTAAGCAGGTTACTGAGAAAAAAAAGAGGATTAACAACTTTAAAAAATTCTCATAGAAAGAATTTATATAGCTTGTTGGAAAATGGAATAGAATGGAAATTAAATAGAAAAATACTTGTTTTACAAACAATAGTGTGGAATTTTAATTTTATACTGCAAAAAGCTTGACAAGACATTGGAAATGCAATCATGAAAAGATATTTGGTTAAAATAGAGCAACATTTCCTAATTTAATAAATAAAACATCATAGTTTACCCTCTCCATGGAACAGCTATTTAGGTATAATACATTGTAATAATTTCAGGCTGTAACCATGTATGCCTACACCTTAGTATACATAGCAATTTGCAAACAGCATTCATTTTGAAACAGCAAGAGGAAAATAACAGCAGCTAAGAGCCAAAGCCATACATGTTGAACTCAAGATTATCTTCCATTTGAATAGTTTGTGTAAACCTATGACTTCAAGTACATACTGAAGACATTTTTAAAAAGTTCCTAACCATACAACAATAGAAATTTAAGTTGCCAAATATTTATATTTTTTCTCTTGGAAGCCCAGAAATTTTATGCAAAATTTTTATTTGAATTCTAGGCAAAATTTCAAGAGCATTTAGCTTAAAAAAATGTTACCAATCTGTTCTCCAATCTGTAGGGGAATAAAATGTAAAGATTTCTCTGAACTTTCGTTTCTATTCCAATATTCCAATTCGATTATATTCCAATAATCACAAGCCCAAAAGATGTACCTAATTTGATTTTTTCCCTAATCAAATGAGATTATCCATGTATATAATTTATATTTACCTACTTTCACTAGAGCATAAACCTGATGAGGGCAGGGATTATTTTATCATAAATGTATCCTTGCACTCAAGGTCAGGCACTCAACAGGCGGACAGTGTCACCATGGTTAGCCAATGCACATACAACTGTTCATGTCAGGAAAAAAATATGATGTGATTTAAGAGAAGCCTTTTCCACATCTTCTAGAGATAAATTCAGTGTCTAACATGTAATATTTATTTGAGTCAGAACAAGTGCTCTACATGACTTTATTCCTTGTAGTTCTTAGTACTTGGCTGAGATTTGAAGATTTGCAGAAGTAGACCACAGTGGGGAGGCTGGATGGACAGATGGGACAATGGATTGGGAAGAGAAACTGATGACCTGGGTGAGTAACAGCAGCTATGGTGAAAACAGCCTTACTTGATTTTTCACTCTTGTAGATTTGCACCAATTCACTCTTTCCAGAGACTTTCAGGATACCTAATATAAACTATTCTATTCAATATACCCTAAAGTAACTGTGCAAGGATCATTCATTATTCAAAACTAGTCCAGTACTGGGTAAGGGAGGATTGCACAGCCAAACCCCTACTTTTGAAGAACTTATGTCCTGGTAATTGGTAGTTTGGTGCAAACCTGTAGAAGCTTATCTCCTACACCACATGATAAATTAGAACAAAAATAGTAAATAACAAGCAGCACTGCCGATAGAAAAGGGTTTAAAAGTTAAAATGTATACTCTGGGAAATGCTATTTAAACTTAGAACAATTTGAAACAAAAGAGGAAGAGGAAATTCCAAAAGTCAGCGTGCTATGCAGCTTTTTGGGGAAACTGTAAGAGCCTGAAGAAGGCAGACAAAATTCTGGGGGAAAAAACTATAAACTCTAGTTAGAGGGACAATGCCAGGTATGTGGTAATCTGAAAGAAAAACAACCAACACCCCCAGAGGATCCTCTTCTATGACCAGTGGATGGGAACTCAGCCCAGAGATTAAGAAGAGCCTAGTCTTAAAAAAAAAAAAAAATTGTACTGGCAGAAGAGGGGGGCGTGAGAAAAGATTTTTAGGATAGTGATCCTGACAAAACACAAAAGCTTAGCCAGACGATGGGGGAAAAAAGAGAGTAAAGCAAAACTTGAGGCAAGGGAGCTTATGCATCAACTCAGAATGACAGTCTGTCTATGGAAAACATATTCCCTGTATCATGGAGTGGCCTATAAATGCATCTGGAACATAAATTCAGGTTAAAAGAACACAGAACAGCCACCCAGACCCGAGTTCCTTCTCTCATCAGGTTCTGAGGTCTCGTTGCTGATAAAAGTTTAAATTAACAGATTGAAAAAAACTAAGCCTATTTCACAGAAACCATGAATTTTTTTAAAGTAGTTTAAATTCTTTTCTACTATTATTGCACTTACTTGTCACAGAAATCAGTCATTTAGGACTGTTGAAATCTGTAACACCCAAAAATGCTTATCAGTTGGGAATATTTTACAAACCTATTAAAGATAAAAGATGATATCTCAGCAGTATTAATGTGAATCACTAACACTTCATTAACGATGCTTAAATGTAATGATCACTGAGTGAGCAAAAGTGTGAGAAATTTTTATTTCCAAAGTCATTACCATTTTAAATCATCTGTTTGTTTATGGTGACTAATTGTACACTTATTATCATACAAAGTCTATTTCTGTAGTGCAAAAAGCTATTTTACAATTACAAGCAACTTAAATGAATTTGAACAGTTTGATGATAATGCAAGCATCCGGAGATTAGTCTTTTTATAAGGCTCATTGCTTCATTGCAGTAGGAGACAATTGAACAGAAATACAGACTTAGAGAACACATTTTTTAGAACCACAATTAATAACATTCCCAGAAAACAGTGGGTTGGATTTTTCCACTTATAACTCAATAAAAACAAAATAATTTTCTTTACTTAATTAGAGCAAAGATTCAGGAAGCCAGGGTTTATGATCTCCATTTCATTGCATTGTCAGAAGGTATCCGTTTAATTCTATTACATTTGAGTAAATGAGACCAGCATAAGAGCACATTTTCTCTTATTTGTCCTCATTTCTCTCCTCTGGAGATTGAGAATACTGTTGCTGGTTTTCAAAAAGCCTTACCTCTAACCATTATTAAGTCGCCAAGTTGAGGGCAAATCTAACAGTCCATGTGTTCATTAGATCAAATTGTCATGTTTTATGTTTCAGTGAATTCTTATTTTTTGTATTATGATTCTGTTTGTATTTGCATGTAAACAGACTCATCTGAAAAGTGGAGAACTGCTTTGACTGGAGGTTCAAGTACATAGAAAAGAAGAAGTAAATATCTATGTGTTAATACAAAAGATGTAAACATACTCAAGAAAGTATGTTTTACAAAATAGTAGAATAGCATCTGTCTATTTAGTTACTTCCTTAAGTACCTTTATATAATATGAATCCTCTGTAGAACTCCCTGCTCACACCTTCTGGAAGGATAAGTCCTAAAACTGCTACTGATAAGAGGACTAAAAATCATAAACAGTAAAAAGATAAGATGTAACACCTCTCTTGACACATTCCTAATATCCATTCTTTACCTTTCTTCCTACCTCTTTCTCTTTTCCATTTCCTTTACTTGTTCCTCTTGTCATGCTTATATTCTCAATGGTGGGAAGCCTTAGGTTATTCCAAACTCCTCTACCTACTCCACTCTAATAATGGCTTCTCCAGTGTCATAGCTTTTAATCTTCAAATGCTGATGATGCTCAAATAAATCCTTTTTCCTAGAAATCTTGAATCATATAGCAAATTGGACATTTAATATTATCATGTGCTTGACTAGCGATATTTCAACTTTATCTGACACATAAAAAATAGATTGTTTTAACTTCTGAGCCCCTTTCATTTAAATAACTTAAACTACTATTCCCCCACTTACTTATGCCAAATCCATGTATTATCCATCATTCCTTTTTACCCTCATACAGAATATTCAATTGACTAAGGAGTCACTACAGTTTATGCCTGTCTGAATCATTATTTACCCATTCACTTTCTTCCATCTCTGACTACAGTCCATCTCTAAGCAACTGTCATTATCAATCATAACTTCTTAGAGGAGTTCCTAATTCTGCTCTTATTTCCCTTTAATATATTTACTCTCATGATAGCCAGAATGATCCATTTCTTAGCTTAAAATATTCCAGTGCATTCCATGATTCTTAAAGCCATACTTTTCACATGATTGTTAAAGTCCTACAAATTTGGCCCCTATTTTATCTTTGTGACTTCATGTCAGATTGTTCTACTTCTTTTCCATGAAGTTCCACCCACATTAGTTTTTTTTTAATTACTAAAATAGACCACAGATGCACGTCTTTTGCATCTTTCCAATAGCTATTTCTCCTGCTCAAAAATCATCTCCTCCTAATCTCCCCCTTTCCTCTAATCTTCAAATGACAGGTTTTCTTGTCATTTAAATTTGTAACAAATTTAATATGCAAGTGGAATGTTGCCATCACTAAAGCCTGAAGTGTAGTATTGGCCTAGCACTCCAATGGCAAGAATAAAAGGACACAGACATTGTACATTGAAAATCTGGTGACTTGTTATTACACTGCAACTGTTTTAGTGAAATCATCTCCTGTGATAATTTGGAAGGCTAATCATAAACCTACTATGCCTTTACCTCTAAGGGAAACTGCTGGAAAAAAAAAAAAGCCAGAATGCTACATATGCCAACAGTTCCTATTCACTTTTTGGCAAGTTATTTCAAGAGAGAGAGGAGATGAGGCAAAAACAGGCCAATTTGGAAGAGGTAAAATGATATAGTATCCAAAAATTTTGGGCTTGACAGGTTGGAAAAGTTTAACTCCATATGTATTCCCAAATTGCAGGAGATGATTGCTTTTGTTCATAGCCTTTTTCAAAAACTGTACATAAATCCAAACAAGGGACTAAAGCAGGAAATACTTGGCAGTGTTGAGAGATATTTTCGGTTCCCACAACTGAGAAAGAGGCTATTACTGGCATCTACTGGGTTAGAGCCAGGAAGGCTGCTAAATATTCTTTAATGCACACGACAGCCCTATACAACAAAGACTTAACTGAGACCTTAAATTATGAAACTCCTAGAAGAAAACATATGGAGAAGCTCTTTTACATTAATCTAGGCAATGACTTTATAGACATGACACCCAAAGCAAACCAAGCAAAAATAAGTGGGATTTCATCAAACAAAAAAGCTTCTTTACAGCAAAAGAATAGATCAACAAAACCACAAAGTGGAAGAAACATTTGCAAACCACACATATAATAAGAATTTAAAATACAAAATATGTAAGAAATTCATATAAATCAATAGCAAAAAAAAAAAAACCCTTTCAATTAAAAGGCACTTTTTCCAAGTAAGATTTTCAAATAACCAGAAGATACACAAAACGGTGTTTAAGACCACTAATCATCAGGGAAATGAAGATCACAACCACAAGAAAATACTGTCTTGTACCTTTAGAATAGCTATCAGCAAAAAAAGTGCATTGAAGGAAAGAAAATCTTTGGGCATTGTTACTGGAATATAATTTGGTACAGCCATTATGGAAAACAGTATGGAGTTTGTGCAGAAGAATTAAAATCAGAACTACCATGTGTGCCAGCAATTCTGTATCCAGGTGTATATCCAAAGGATTTAAAGTCACTATCTTGAAGAGATACCTGTACCCCCATGTTCACTGGAACATTATTACTATAGTCAAAATAGGGAAATAACTGAAATGTTAATAGACCTATTACATAGAGAGATGAATAATTTTATCAGGGCAGGGGTCAGTGGCCAGCCTTACTAAAGTAGTGCCAGGGCACCTACCACCACTTTATTCTGGTGAAGTGGGATACAGGCCCTGGCTGGAGGGCTCAGCCAGGTATGAAATATAACATAGGTAGAGGCCCCAAAAAATAAAAAATGAAACCCCTATGTAGAGTAGTATACCTGCAGACATTTTGGATTGTGCATGGATTGAGATGGTTTTACATGAATTCCTTTTATATATATATTTATTTATATATATATATTATATTTATGTATATTATATATAAATATTTATGTATTATATATAATTTTATATACTCATATGTAAATATATAAATTCCTTTATATATACATACACATATACACATACATTTTTAACATGCTATCTTTCAACTAGAGTATCAAATCTATTCTTCCAATTTATTTAAATTGGGATTAAACATTAAAAGATCAAGATACAAAGTTGTACGTTCAGTATAATCTTTGGGTATTATGGTTAATCTCTGATGGAATTCCCCAAGGTGGACATCTAAGTCTAGGTCAGCATGAAATTATGCTAAAGAGTCTTCAGATTCAATTGGTGTATTATCCTATGCACATTTATAAGAATAGGCAACAAATTTTTATCTTACAAGTCCATGAGGTTAGTTTTCTCATGTGACCAAGTGAAAGTGTCAGCTTTGAGAAGAAACTCTTTCTCCTAGCTCCACTATTACTAGTGTGATTTTTAATAAGGTGCTTAACCCCTCTAAGCTTCAGTCCCCACATTTGTAAATGTCAGTAATGTCATTTACCTTGTGAGGTTGTGAGGAATAAAGGAGAATCAGGTGCTCAGCCTGTGCTGTTCCCGGCTCGGAGTCTTACATAACAGGGATG
>PVHY01024111.1:6489-20159 GCA_004024945.1 Uropsilus gracilis
AAAAAAAAAAAAAAAAAAAAAAAAAAAAAAAAAAAAAAAAAAAAAAAAAAAAAAAAAAAAAAAAAAAAAAAAAAAAAAAAAAAAAAAAAAAAAAAAAAAAAAAAAAAAAAAAAACCGAAGCTGAGAATTAGAAAGGGCCAAATTTGGCCTGAGCAGTCCAATAGTTTTGAAGAGGGGACATAACCTCCTTTTAGATCAATAAGCAAAAACTTATTAAGTTTCAATGTTCTTAGCGAAATAATTCAATTTCTATATTCTTGAAGGAATTCAATTTCCCCTCAATATTAAATATTTAATTTCAATAATCTTGTGAGATCACTTAAAAGGGTAAGAGGAGGAAAGTCTTAGCTTGGATAAGCTGCCACCATCAATTTTTTACCTTAATTTTTAATAAGTGCATGCACTTAGGTACATGACTCTCAAAAGATGGGCAAAGATATCTTCCTTATTATATAAATATGATCATTTCATTTCCCTCTCTTTCCTCTTAAATAAGGAATTCCTTCCCCCACTATCCACCCCCTCCTTCTCATCTTATGTATATGGAGATTTTTGCTCTTCTTTGCCTCTGTCTGTAGGGATATATGCAGTATTTCAAATATTTCATATACATAGTTCTTTATATATAAATGATGTATCTGGTTCACTACTCTCAATTTTAAAATTATTTTAAACTATCCCAGGAATAAATTAATAATGTTACCTCATCTAAAACTTCTAATCATGAAAATGTTTTGTTATGTGATAACTGGTTTAACCATATGCAGTTTTAAAGCAGTAATTATAACAGGCGTGTACATAAATTCAACAAAATGGCCATATCCAAAAAGGAGACCTTCCCTCTTGACTTTTTTCCCCATCACTATCTCTTATCTCCCTTTATCCCATTCTCTATATAGATATCCAGTATTCTTGTCGTTCTGACTTGCATTACTGTATATAATCCCCTCAAACTCCCTCCATTTTTCTGTAAATGATAACATTTCATATTTTCTTGTGCAGAATAGTATTCCAAAATATAAATATACCATGTCTTTCTTGATCTAATCATCATCCAGGGCATTTAGTAATCTTCCTTTATATCCTAGTTACTGTAAATAGGCTGCAATAATAACTGTAGAATATATAGGAATTTTTACATTTATGATTCATTGTCTTTAGAGTCACCATAAATCTTTAAAGTTGAAGTAGTTCAGATTCCCCTTCATTTTATGAGAAAATTTGTTCAAAGGGATTAAGTAACTTACCCAAGTTAGTGAATGACAGAGCCATAGTTCTGATTGAACCCAAACATTATGTCTTACTCTAGACTATATCAAATACTGTATGTGTATATATATATATATATGCATGTAATGTATCTATACTTTTTGATCATTGTACTTATATTAAAAAATCGTAAGCTCATAATTGTTTCCTGTACACAATGAAAGGCATAGGAAACATTTTTCAGAGCAGACTCAGATGCTGTCATGATTTACTTCTGTCCTTTATACTCAACAAGGTAACAAGCACAAAGCAGGTCCTCACTAAGCACTGCTGAAATGACCATGAGTCACAATAGCATCAATCCTTTTTTAAATTTTTTTGCATTTCACATATAAATATAGTATCATTATTTACCCCAAAGTTCTCCCACCATCATATCACCCATGAACCATCTTCCTGATCTCTTGTGTTCACCCCTCCTCTGACTTTACTCTCCCTCTCTCCCTGTCTGCTGTTTACTCTAGTTCTCCCACTGCCCTTCCAATTCCAACAAATTCTGTAGGGAATAATGTTGAGCTGGTCTTAGAGCATGAATTGCTGTGCTTTAAAAGATACAGAAAGAGGAAAGAGGAGATTCTGCTCCTTTTCTAGGACAATAAAGGGTCATCCCACACTAAGTTCAGAAGGCACTGAGCTCTGATTCTCCAGTGGAAATGACAAGGAGGACATTGTGTTCCCCATTTTTGTCACCTCAGATTCTGTTTAACTACAACTCCTTATGGTTTCATCCCTAACTCCTTATAAGACTGTGAATAGCAAATCATCCCTGCTTCTTGTTTGGATCCTACTTTGGCATAAAAATTCAACCACAACTCCTCAGCTGGACCACTTTTTTTCATGGAGATTCCTTTTCATAGATTCATAGATTCCTTTTCAATAATAAATTCCTGCGGTATATTCTTATGTGTGGGTGCAATAACAAATTGCCTCTGTGTAGAGGTTAAGACTTACATGAAAAAAAGAATGAGTAGGCATAACACTGCTGTGTGATATATAGGAAAGTTGTCAACCATTCTTATCACATAGGGATAATTGTTCTCCTTTCCCCTTTCCCTTTAATTGTATCTACATGAGAAAATAGTTGTTAAATGAAACTATTGTAGTAATCATGTCACACACAATATGTGTACATCAAGCCATTATGCTGTATGCCTTCAATTTGCACAGTGATATTTTTCAGTAAAACTGGAGGGGAAAAATGAAAACAATTCAGCACAGGATTTGGCAGATAGTAGATGTTAAAGAAGTATTGGAACTTTAGACATCTTTATATATGTGGTTTAATTTAACAAAACATCTAAGAGGGACCTTAGATAATACTGTGGTATACAGAGGTATATAATAAGGAAGTCCTAAAGTTAGCATGCCTCATTCTTATTGCTGACATTACTGTTTTGGGCAGCAAATATTGATATTTAGAATCAACTTGATAGGCATACCTTCTCTATAGGAAAAATAAGATGATATTAATGCCTGCCATATATGCAGATATGCTTCTTGCTGCCCACCTCTCCCTCACCTCTCAATATGGTCTTTATGCTTTAACCTTCCTGATTCACCATCTGCCTTCTCACAGATCCCCCACAAGTCCCCACGCAGTTGGAAGACATCAGGGCCTTGCTTTCAGCCATTGGACCGAACCTTCCATCGGTGCTGATGTCTCCTCTGGGAACACAGCTGGTCCTGGATCCTGGGAATTCCGCTCTCCTTGGTGAGTCCAACCCTCTGGAACATTGGGCCAAAATCCAGGACTGGACAGGATTTATGGATGGGTGACCGTTTGCAGGTGGGAGGCAGGCAGCAGTGGGGGGTGGCCAACAGGAAATCGCTAAATTGCCTACAGAATCCAGACTCACCAGTGGAAACTTGGCTAGCTTTCTATATGAGGTGAGTGCAGTTCTTAGTCTGGACTCTAGCCTGTCTCAGTTCCAATGTGGCTCCTTTCCGAGTCCGCTTGGAGTGACGCCACAGTCCAGCTCCCCTCAATCAGATTGACTCACTGAACTATGAGAAAGATGCAACCGCAAAGAATAGCTCCTGTACCTCTTCTCACCTTGCCAACACTATCCCAGAACTCCCCCATGACCTTTTCTCACCCAAACTAGAGCTGTAATCAACTTTGAAGGTGAAAACTGCCATATCAACACCCCCCCCCAAAAGCCACACAATCTGTTTAGGCCAGCCTTTTGTAAGTAGGCCCCAAAACCAACCCAGACAGATTCCTCAAAGCAAGTGCTAAAATAACTTTATCAGGTGGCACTTCTTGGGCATCTGTCACTGAGAATGTCCACCAACTTAATGCCCACATGGTTGTCCTTCTGGTGGCAGAGTTGTGCAGGTCATTGTGTAGATGCCCACATCCTGAGCCCTCACAACAGGATCATGAAGATGCCAGAGGGCCTTCTACCTCCCTTATCATGGCCGCTGCAGATGAGCAAGTCGAAGAATCCATCTGCTTTCAAAGACCTGAAGGAAAAAATGAAACAGGCCTACAATCAGTCTCATTAACTCTTCATGACCCCAGCTCTTGGTAACAGTAGCTGGAACTATTCTCTTGGCTCAAAGTTGAAAACTTCTGTTCTTCTCCCCACCAACTAGCGGGACAAGGCGTCAGTTCCCAGACACACTGTTGGTGACCTATCAACAAGCCACAGGGTCTGATATCCTTAGGATCACAACACAGAGAGATTATATGCCATTTGTATTGTCATCTGAAATTAGCAAAGAAGGACCCTAGTTTAGGAGCATTTAGAAAAAGTTCCTGACAATTCTATTTCTGATTTGTGTGAAAATAAGACAGCGTAATAAGTGGCTCTATTCTGTTTCCTGTGATTTATACAGGCTTGGCACTGAGATTTTCCATGTCATATTGATCAGAATTCATAGAAGTTTCAAATTGTATATTTTCTTAGACTTACAAGAGGTAAATGTTTTCTAAATTAAATATGTGGATGGTAAACTTTTTATTTTAGATGCATTGCTATGAGAAATTGTTACACTGTTAATCACAGTTAAAATACTATACACTAACAACAGTGGTTGATTTTCAAATTCAGTAGCTCTTTGGGTCACTTAAGTGCCTTTCAGCAGGCTGGAAAAGTTAGCTTGCTCATATTTTTCTATGATAGTTTTATTCTTTTTTTTCTTATTCTGGAATAATGTTTTGTCTCATTTTAGCCATGAGCAGTAAGAATTTATCATGCTTTATGCTGCTGCATTCCATTGCTAGTTTATGGTGCTTTGTTACCTTGGTCTGGTATTTAAATCTAACAGGTCAGACATAGCCCAGTATCCCAGTACATATATAGACTGCTGCCTTTGAATGAGACAGCAAATCAATATCCAAAAAGTCCCTGAATTTACAGGATTATAGTGACAAGTGTCAATACCTTGCCAGCACTAGGAATGATCAAGAAGTAAGTCACTTGGTACAGACTATAGTCTCACTCTGCTGGTATGGAGCTGAACTCTGAAGCATGGGTAGGATTCAGATAGGCAGAAAGGATAGGAAATAGGCACTCGGGGTGATGAAGATTCCATGAACCTGGAGATAAAAATGTCTGGGATTTGTATCAAGTGTCTGTTTAGAAACAGCTATAAAATGCCATTGCTTTTCAACTGATGACAGCTAAACTAGACTAGAAACTGAACCAGCAAAAGTTAGCAAGTCTTAGCCAGAGAGTCAGGTTTGACTCAGACCCTCATCACAAACATTTTTTTCTTTTTTTCGTCACAAGCATTCTGATACCCCCCTTCACCTTGAGCTTACACCTGTTGATTCATTCATATCTGTCAATTCAGCTGCTCCCATTCAGACCAGCTCCTGTCTCTGATCCCTATTTACTGATGTTCCTTTCAGATCAGAATGCATGTTCTGGGTACATGAAATAGAATAGGGAGACCAGAGAGGAGATTTTCTGTAGGGTTACTGAGAACTTAGAATAGTATGTAGCATCAAATTGTGGAAGGTGTTGGTTATCAGACTAAGAAAGTCAATTTACTCTGTGGGAAAACAGGGACAGACTTTTAGAGTCCTTTTAAATTGGAGAATAATGTTGTAAAAGGAGTATTTGGTGGTATTAATCTGATATTCTTTAAGATTAGTCAATAGTGTTTATTCATTAGCATTTAATGTTAATGAATAAACAGTATTTTGAAGGTAACAGGTGTTCCAGATTAGGTTGACAATACTGTCCCCTGCCAAACCATCCCTGATCATTTATGACATTCTTTTTCACTGAGTCCAGGTGCTGCCTTAACAATCTAAGATTCCCAACAAATACAGTGGCAGTTGATATATAGGATGGAAGTTACTTGTGAATCCCATTGTATCTAGTAAATGGTAAGAATCTAGTGTCTGATTTTTCCCATCTCTGGGGATAGAGATGCAACAGAATCAAAGCCTCCTGGTTCTGTGGCGCAGGGACAATAACCTGTGAACCTTCATTCAGCTGTTTTCATGGAAAGAAGAGCAAAAGAGAGATTTTGAGTTTTGAAAGTCATATACTGGAGCAAACTTTTCTCTGTTAAGATTAAGCACTGAGCCAGGCACGGTGGCTCGTGCTTGTAAGCTTCAGCCTATGAAGCGGCAGGGGCTAGGGATCGCGGTTCGAGTCCCGCCTGGGGCCCGTGTAGTGAGACCTAGTTCCAAAAAAATAGCTGGGTGTGGTGGCGCATGCCTGTAATCCCAGCTACCTGGGAAGCTGAGGCTGGGGATTGTTTGAGTCTGTGGTGCCTTGGGCAACGAGAGCCTGCAGTTCCATGGGCAAAAATAGCAAGACCCAGTTTAAAAAAAAAAAAAAAAAAAGATTAAGCACTGAACTTCCTAGTAGGTGAGTCCAGAAATAACTGTGTGGCTCTCAGACCCTGGTGTTGATTACATTTCAAAACACTGCTTCAACTTGGCTTTCCAGAGTGATGAGACTTGGGACTAGTGAGTCCCTTGTTGCTCTCTCACTCTTGACCACATGGCATCAATGTGGAATGCCCAGTGGAGGTGTGGTCATGAAGATGGCTGTGCAACAGACCCATTGCCCTTACCAAGTCAAATGATGAGACTTTTGCCTATTTTGCAGTTGTCTTCTGTGCCTCAGCTGTGACAAGTATTCTGAGGGACAGGCCAGTGCCCATGCCATCTCCTTTGGCAATCCAGACCCAAGAAACACCCCCAAAGGGTTCCATCTTTAGATCAGCAGCATTTCAGGCCTCCTAAACCTTTTTTGCAGCCTTCTGTTAAATTTTTGTTCTTGATTATTAAGGCCTGAGGTTAATAGTTCTCATATTTTATATGCATTAGCATTGATATTTTTGAAAAACAACTCTGATTGATGTTTTTCTTATAAGAATAATACATCAGTGAAGGACAATTAGAATGAAACAAAAGAAGAAAATGAATTTTTTCTATAATTATCCAATCCAGAGACAATCCGTATAAATCTTTTTCCTAGGTGTTAATATTTGTTATAGCTTTTTTCACTCACCAGTATATAGCAAACATCTGCCCATATCTCTCAATAGTCTTGACTAGTTTCACTTTTGATAGGTCATGGGTAGGAGATACTGTTTGTTTTATAGCACATTTTATAATTTTGAATTTTTAGGTTATTTGTGATCTTTTGTCAATAGAAAAATAAAGGTAAAGCTGGATATGGTGGTGCACACTTGTAATCACAGCTACCTGGGAGGCTGAGGCTAGGGATTTACTTGAGTCCGCAGGTTTCAGGATTACCCCAGGCAACATAGCGAGACCCAGTCTCAAAAATAAATAAGTTTTATATATATATATATATATATATATATATATGAAATGGAATTAGTATATCAGAAAGTTCGTATATTTTAGTTTTTCACAATATAATATGTTCTCTAATTACCCTCCATTTATGTATGTACCAACACTTATATGAGTTCTCATTTTTCCCAAATATTATCAATACTAGGTAGAACTAAGTTTTTGCATTTAGTATTTTAACTGGTAAATATACAATAGTATACAATACAAGATGAAAAACTATAATTTTTTTAATTTATGTGATTACTGTCCTTCATTGCCTAATGTTCAGTGTCTTGAAAGCCACTGTTCCCCATATTTTATTTTTTCATAATTTCAAATGGACAGGCATAGTGAGTCTCTATTATTCCATCTTGATCAGAAATGGACATACAGTCAGAAATGGGCCTACATATATTTGTGAGATGTTTATGTGTACGTATATATGCATGGGCATATGTGAATGTTTGCATATAGATGACATTTTTTCTAATTTATTTATATAAATTTCACATCATTGCAATCCCAGGGATTTACCCCCATCCCCCTCCTAGATGACATATTTTAAATATTTTCCAAACCCAGGCTGATACCCAGGTTTGATAGTCATGCTCTAGCATTACATAGACATGTTGCATGTATTTTTTTTGCTTCTTTACCAAATGCTGAATTGTAGCAATTTGTTTTTCTAAAAGGTGTTAATAATTAAAAATATGTTCCTCTTCCCTCCTTCCCCCACTCCTCTGTTCTTGCTCCCTTTCCTTCATCCTTTCCTAATATTTTTTCAGTTCTCAAAGCTCCTGTGGAGGCCATCTGGTTTCTTTGATTTAATTTAACTTTGGGTGGCATTTGTCTCATCACTGAGTCAGTCATATCTTCCATTTGTGATCCATGGAGGAAGTTTCCAGTTAGGCACTTCATTATGCTTTTGATTATTTAGTTTAAATTATTTTTTTCTCTATAGAAAAATGAGTCAACTCTTTCATCATTTTTGGTTTTGTTTTTGTTTTTTGAGACTAGGTCTCGCTATTTTGCCCATGGAACCGCAGGCTCTTGTTGCCCGGGGTACCATGGACTCAAGCAGTCCCCAGCCTCAGCTTCCCAGGTATTTGGGATTACAGGCGCACACCACCATGCCCAGCTATTTTTTTGGAACTAGGTCTCGCTACAGGCCCCAGGCAGGACTCGAACCGCGATCCCTAGCCCCAGCCGCTTCATAGGCTGAAGCTTACAGGCATGAGCCACCGTGCCCTCTTTTATCATTTTACAGAATATTGATTATATTTATTTTTTAATGTTTAATCCTTTATTTTTTCAATTGAGAATATATTAGGATACCCTCGCCAGATTATGTACCCACTACCAACTCACCTATATTCCATCACCATAGTCCGTTGTGCCACCTTTCTTCTTTATACTTTCCCTTCCTTACCACCTATCTATCCTCTTGATGTTTCAATTCTGTAGTCATCTATCAAATGTTAATTTTTAAGCTTGTCCTTATCTGACTCTTAATTTAGTTACTTTCTATTCCACATATTAGTGACACCATCCAGTAATTATCCTTTTATATCTGGCTTATTTCACTTAGCATAATCCCTCTCAGTTCCATCCAGTTGCTGCAAAAGGCATGAATTTATTTTTTTTGACAGCTAAGTAGTGTTCCATTGTATATAACATGCCATGTATTCTTGATCTGCTCAGCTGTTTTAGAATATTTAGGTTGTTCCCATAATTTCACTATAGTAAATAACATTGCAATAAATAAGGCTGTGTAAGTTTCCTTTCAAATTAGTGTTTTTAAAGTTTGGGGTTGAGGCCTCGGATTTAAATTACTGGGTCAAATGGCAGATTTTTAATGTTTTATAACACTTCCACCCTGCTTCCCATTAAGGTTGAATCAATTTGTTTTCCCACCAACAGTGGAGAAGGGTTCCTTTTTCTCTGTATCATCACCAGCACTTACTGTTTCTGGTCTTTTCAACATGGACCATCCTCAGAGGTGTATGATGGTATCTCGTTGTGTTCTTGATTTGCATTTCTCTAGTAATGACTGATGGTAAGTAATTTTCCATGAACCTGTTTACAAGTACATAGATACCTTTGAAAGATAATGTCTCCCAGAACTGGGAAATCACAGCTCATGGGCCAAATCTAGTTCACCCTTGTTTTTGTAATTAAAGTGTTTTTGGCCCACAGCCACACCCACTCATCTATGGACGCATTGTCCGTGACTTCCTTCACACCGTAATGGCAGGCTTGCATGCTTTCAACAGAGACCATATGACCCCTGGTCTAAAATATTTCCCATCTGGCCCTTTACAGAAACTATTTCCTGGTCCTCCTTCTAGTCCATTCACCTTTTGTGGAAAGGATACCGAGGTCTATGGTGGTGACCACACATCTCCTGTTTCTAAGTAGGACGGTTGTTGGCTGCTCTGGATCACTCTGCCTTTACCGGGCCACAGGGTTAGCCTTCCTCCATGAAGTGAAGGAGCCAGAAACAAACATAACCCAACCACAGGGGTAGAAATCTTTCTCAAGAAGATCAGAAAAATGAGAAAATCCGTGTTGTTAAGAAATTGAATGTTTATCTGAATCTGAAGTCCTCAGTGCCTTTGGTATATACCAAGATGCAAAATTATATACCTGTCCCTGGACTGTCTTATTCAGGTTCAGTACCTTACAGAATATAGAGTTAAGGTTGGTCCACCTCCTATATTTAATCATAAATTCTCCTTTGTGGATGAAGAAATACCAATTCCCCAGCTGGAAGGAACTCTCTGACATCTCTGCTGGAAACCCAGGCCCTGCTCACTCAAGCACAATCATGTTTTCAGGTCTTGTGACTTACCAAAAGTTTAGAGATGCAGACATTAGAGGCTGAGTTTGCAAAGTAAAGCTTTTCCTTGAAAGAAGTCATTGTGTCTGGCCCCTTCCCTCAGCCAATACCCAAGAGGCACAACCAGGACATGTAGCAGCCTCCACCAGCTCCCCAAGCAGCAGGCCCCTCAGCCCTAGGGCCATGCTCTGTGAACAGCCCTCTAAGCTCCTCAGTAAGGTGATACCCATATGTGCTGTCCTCTGCTCTCTCTCACGGGAGGTTGGCACATTTCCTTCTCTGTCTATCTTGTTACTCACTGAAGCACTGAAACTTGCTGTCTGACTGGCTTGAGATACAGTTCCAAGTGTCTCTGGTAAAGCAGTGATGTCTTATTGAGCAAGAGCAAGATCTCATGCTAAAATGTGAAAGTTTTTTCTTTATTCAACATGAAATTGTGCCTGGGTCATTCCTACAAGCCATGTTATGCTGGTGAGAGAGCTTGCCTGGAACTTCTGAGACCCATGACTCGAGTCAAAGATGGAACCATCAGTTCACATATAAATCTACCAGAGCATGATGGTGTATCACAAAACAGTTGGATAAATACATGTTACAATTTGAAAGTCAGGGCAAAGTGTCTCAAACATAGAATCATTACTCATTCAGTAAATATTTGTTGACTATCTGCTGTGGCATTGTGCTGCCCCAGCCAGGAATACATGGTATAGACACACCCTGACCTTCATTCATTCTTTAGGAGAAAGTTAGTGAGCATTTGCTATTGCCTGTCAACTTTCCTAGATGTGAGGGCTGCAGGAACTAAAGAGGATGAGTAAAACAGATAAACATATTTGACTGGCACAGTTTGAAATCCTAAAGGGCACTTTGGTCTGGTGGGGAAAGGCATTCAAGTAGGAGGACTACAAAAAGAAGGGAAGAACTGGGTGCTCTCAGGACTTGTGACAGGACAGTTCTCCCAGTCTGAGCATCTGGCAAGATTTCTCTGGCTTGGTGGGGAGGGAGAGAATGCTTAGATTGGGATATTTGAATTGGGAGGTGAGATGCAAATTATCCAAGTGAGGGGAGGACATTCTAGGCACAGAAATTCCAGAGCCTCCTAGGTAGAGGAACCAGCAGTGATTCAGAAGCAAAAAAGCAAAGCACTTGAGGCATTTAGTAATGACTGGGACTGGGACCTCAGACCTGTCTGAGGGTAGTGGGAACACATTGCTAGCACACTTGAGCCCCTGAAAGAGTGCACACTTTACCCTAAGTGCAATGGGAAGTCTTTGAAAAGCAGGTGAGAGGTGTCAGCAAATGTGATTTTCTTAAGGTAAACACCTTTATGTCCTTAAGTATACTACTGTGCAGGAGTAAATCTAGCATTCTTTTAGCATCTCTAGTTCATAAAGCCATTCTTAAAAACTTTATATTTTTTCATTTTATTTTATTGTCTTTTTAATTTTATTACATCATTATTGATTTTTGTACAATATTTGATTTCTCCCATGAGGTGTAATCCCTGTATATCTCCCACCACCACAGAACCCATGAACCATAGCCACGTAGCCATAGTCTCTGTGGTTTCCCTCTTCAGTTTTCACTCTGTCCCCTGCCCCCCCACCCCACCTTCCCTCCCTGCTATATGCCTCAAATCTATAGTTTCCCTACAAATTCTGTCATTTTTTGTAACCCTTTGTTTGGTTTTATTCCTATGAGTGAAGCCTTTCTTTTTTCCTTCTGACTTATTTCACTTAGCATAATCCCTTCCATGTTACTGCAAATGGTATGATTTTCTTTTTTGAATGCTGAGTAGTATTCCATTTTATATATGTACCACATATTTCTTGATCTGTTTTTCTGTTTGGAAACATTTAGGTTGTTTCCATATCTTAGCTATTGTAAATAGTGCTGCAGTAAATATTGGAGTACAGATTTCCTTTCTAATTAATGTTTTTGTGTCCTCTGGATTGATTCCTAGAAGTTGGAATTTCTGGGTCATATGGTAGCTCCATTTTTATTAATTTGTTTGTCCTCCACACAGCTTTCCACAGTGCTTGTGCCAGTATGCATTTTCACCAGCGGTATAAGTGTTCCTGTTTCTCCACATCCTCACCAGAATTTGTTGTTGCTGTTTTTTTCTTTTTCTTTTTCCAATGGGCTATTCTCACTGGTGTAATGTGGTACTTCATTGTGGTTTTGATTTGTATTTTCCTGATTATAAGTTATGTTGAGTGTTTTTTCATATGCTTGCTGGCCATTTGTATTTTCTCTTTGGAGAAGTATCTTTTTAGCTATTCTGCCCACTTTTTGACTGGGTTGTTTACTTTGTTTTTGTTGAGTTGTCTGAGCTCTTTGGTTTTGGTTCCATATTGGTTCTATATTCTCTCCATATAAAAGAGAATATTCCATATTCTGAAAGATGTATCTGAAATTTATGTCCCTAGAGTCTAGTGCCTATGTTTCCTTCTCTATATTTTATGGTTTTTGGTCATACAGTCAAGTCTTTTATCTATTTTGATAGACTTGTGTATGGTGTGAGGTTGTAATCTAGTTTCATTCTTTCGCATATCCAGTTTTCCTAGCACCATTTGTTGAAGAGACTATGTTTCAGTGTATAGTCCTTGCTCCTTTGTCATGGATTAGCTGACCGTACACATGCTTTATTTCTGAATTTGAAATTCAATTCCATTGGTCTCTATCTCTATTTTTGTTCCAGTTTTAATTATTATGGCATTGTAATATAGTCTAAAGTTTAGAAGTATAAGGCCTCAATTCTTCCTCTTTTTTAGTCAGAAGAACTTTGGCTATTCAAGGTTTTTTGTGATCTCATGTGAATTTACAAATATTTGCTCTGTTTCTTGAAGACTATCATTGAGATTTTCACTGGGATTGTATTAAATCTCTGGATGCTCTTGAGAGGATAGGTGGTCATGAAAGAGACTAGAGCAAATACTGTTTAGGAAGTTCCCTGCTGGTGGGAGTGCAAACTGGTCCAACCACTATGGAAGACTGTGTGGAGGATCCTCAAACAATTGAAAGTGGACTTACCATTTGACCCAGCAATCCCACTACTAAGAATCTACCCAGAGGACATGAAAACATTAATTCAAAAAGGACACCTTTACGCGCATGTTCATTGCAGCTCTGTTTACAATTGCCAAGATTTGGAAACAAACCAAATGCCCCAAAACAGATGATTGGCTTTAAAAAATGTGGTACATATAAACGATTGAATACTACGCATCCATCAAGGAGGATAAATACATGTCATTTGCAGCAACATGGATGGAACTAGAAAGACTCATATTAGCAGAAATAAGTCAAAAAGAAAAAGAGAAGTACAGGATGGTCTCACTTATATGATGGATATAGGGAAAAACAAACAAATGAATAAGAAAGAATGAAAACAACCAATGGGACTGAACCATGGAGCGAGAGAGGAAAAGGGAGAAGAAGGCAGAGGAGGTGAAGAGCACAAAAGATCAGGATGGTTAACAAGCATTAGTGAAGTGGGAAAGCCCCGGGGTATACAATAATGGAATAATGTAATATAAATATAAATATACATATATATGCAAAATTTTTTTAAATTAAATTAAATTTTAAAAAAAAGAAAGAAAAAGGACAAGGTTATTAGGGAATGGAGAAAGAAAAAGAGAGCCATCTACATAGTGCCAGCCAGGCAAGAGAGCTGCTTTTCCCCAGAGTAGAAATTGTACTGATTCCTTTTTTTTTCTTAATTAATTTATTTTTTTATATATGTGTTTCACATCTTTGTATTCCCTGGGGACCACCCACCACCTT
>PVHY01024112.1:0-20055 GCA_004024945.1 Uropsilus gracilis
ACGCGCTGATGCTTCCTGCCTCCTCCTCAGCCCGCGGTAAGAGCCACCTTCCAGGCTCCCCGAGACGAGGAAAGTGGCTTCGGGCACATGACCTTGCTTGGTCTCCCCCAGAGCCCTCGGGGGTTCATGTTGATATCTTTCCTCTGCTGAGGAGCAAACAGTGGCTTTGAGAGATCAAGGATCTGCCTAAAGTTGGCAAGAAAAGTGGCGCCCCCAGCGCTTCCCACGCCCTCAGTGATCACGCCCATTCGTTTCCCCAGCTAGCCTGCTGCTACGCGTGCCTCCTTCTCACTGAAATGTTTGCCAAAAGGCCGAATGCCTCTGCCACACCCCATCTGAGCGTGGGGCAGGCATTGCATTTGCCCTAACAGAGAAGATGGCAGAGTCACAGATGCTTCTAATGATACACATGTCCTTGTCGGTCACGTCAGTGACATCAAGGCAGTGTTGGAAGCATGTTTCAAGTCTTCCGTCCATGTGGCCCAGTGGAAGTGTCTGTTAAGACAGAGTGTTTTCTATGGAAATATGTCTACACGGCTCCAGTCTGGCTCCAGTCCAGTCTGGCCATAGGGGTCCCCACGCACAAGGTAGCATAAAAGCACCTGTAAAATTTCATTTCTTTAAATTCACTAGGCTCATGTGTTACCCTGGAACTATCAAAAACACAACATATAAATGGGGTTTTGTAAACTCCAGCCCACCATCAGACCTGGTCCTCTGTTTCCATCAACGAGGTTGAGGTGAGATCACCGATGACAGGTTTGAAGCCAAATCAAGTCATTATGGCAGAGGTCGTATGACCCTAATGCTTAGAGGACATACTGGCCCCTAAAGAGAAAGATTTACTGATCCCTGGTCCAAGCGTCTATTTCAAGCCTGCCCATCTTTGCATTTGTCTTTCTAGAGAGCTTATTTGAAGAAAAAGGTAAAGAGGATGCACAGTTGAGTGAAAGCAGAGATTCGAGGCATGCACTGTGTTCGCCAGTATGAGCTCACACAGCAAGAGACTGAGCCAGTCTCCCTGTTCCAAATTGGCAGCCCATAATATGAAATATTATATGAAATATGAAACAAGATTTTCTCTGTCCCTGATTTACTGAATATTAACATAACTTGGATTTCCATGGGCTATAACATTGACCGCCTTTTCCATGAAACAAGATCACAGAAAAGAGCATAATCAAGGCAGCTGGGGATAGTCAAGTGGCAGAGTTTGGGTGACAGGTGACAGCAGAGGCTTGAAGCTGCTAATCTCATTCGCGACAATGGAACGCACAGACACGTCTCTGCCCTGTTCATGAGAGACATAGAAATCAAGTACCGGCCCAGACCCCTGTTCCTATATTTCCATAATTAACTTCAACTTGAGTCATTCTTCCCATCCACACAAGATCATCTTCACATCGAATTAGTGATACTAATAATGATTTGGCATCATGATTCCTGTCCTTATTTGCATTTGCTTACATCCCTGTTTCAAATTTGCAAGCAAGGAAAATGATAAAGGAAGACAAGGAAAATAGAGACGCGGGGTGGGGTGTAGCGAGGGACACTCATTGATGGGGAACCAAGGACCCCTGGAGGTCTGAGGGGGGTTGGATGCCGCAGGGGGCTGATCAGCGAGAACCCTCAACCGAACCCTCCTCCTCGAGTCCTCCAGGGGTCGCATGACTATGGAAGGAGCACAGAATCACCATTTTCACAAGACAGCACTTCACGTCAAATTTAAAAACGGCTCATAAGATCCTCTGAGATATTCAGCTGAAAGCAGCGCCTTGAGAACAAAGTGTCATCACAGCTAAGGGAACTGCAAGGATCACCAGTGACCCACAAGAAGCAGCCAGTTCTGGTTTTCAGAGCAAAGCAAAGAGCACTGGGCACCAAGCTTTCTGCTCAAACCTCAGTCTTGTTCAGAGGAACTGAGGTGTCACCACACCTTGGTCATGATCAGCATTCACCCGCAGAGTCACGAGCAGGAGCAGGAGAGATACCCCCCCCACACACACACACTGCCACAGCGGACGACCACCCTCAGACAGCAATGCCTACACCACCATCTCCGTTTCCCGTCACCCATGTCAGCAAGAAACAAGCAGCCTGGTCAGAAGACAGCTGGTGCCTAAAATTACAAAGCAGTTATAGGAAAAAAACAAAAGCATCTAACACGTCCTTTCCTTGCTGGGTCTGTTGGAGGATACCTGCCATCAACACAGCTGATGCTACACATTGAAAATAGCTGGGAAAAAGGAGTGACTTCCCTGTTGCTTTAGAATTGCACATTTCAAGGTTAGAGCTTACAGTTTCCTTTCAGAAGGATAGAAGGGGAAGAGGAAGGAAAACAAGGTGTTTGTGATATCAGATGATTGGTAAGACTCCCTCCAAGAAAGTGTGGGAAAACAGGAAACATATAAAAGGGGCTTAGAAGAGAAAGAAAGGTATCTGCCATTTTGGAGGTGCATGAAGGCCCAGCGATGACAGCTGAGATGACCTGGGGCCTTCAACCCAGGTTGGCGAACTCAAAGTCTTACATACATATAAGCTGAAGGTGTGTGCTGCAGGAGTCTAAAGAGTGTGGAGATTCAAACTTCGCGTTGCAGTTTGTCTTATCTAGTTTGATTCAGACGTGTTTGGAGCAGCCGTGAGCGAGGCCTGAGCAGATGGACCTGCTGGTGGTGCCTGTCTCTTGGAGTTTTTCTACTACCTAAAGTTGAGACGGATGCTGTAGAAAGAACAACATCCACCTTAGGAACTGTGTCTGATCACTGCTCAGCTGGGCAACACTGCTCATCTCAGACCTGACATCCTGTACGTGCTACTCAGGGACACGGAAACTGAAGTTGGCTACGAAGCCAGATCCAAGGTTCTTACCATTTTCTGTTAAAGAATTTCTCATGTTTTGGGAAAATACTGAGAGAAAACAGGGAGGGGATTGTTGTGACTCATGGCTGTTCAACAAGACACAAGGACTCAAGTTCAAAGCTGCAGGTTTATCACTGGGGCACCAGGGTCCCCAAGCCAAGATGACAAGAGAGACCCCGAGCAGTCTCTGTGACAACCTTTTATGGGGCAACACCACACACACCCCCCACTGTGAAGTAAGCAAGCAGGTGGAGGGTACATTCCCATAACTACAGGACACGTTCCCACATTCCCATAACTGCGGGTTTCCAATAATGCTGACATCCATCATCTATCAGAAGGATAATGCTGGCATCTATCATCCATCAGGTGCACAATACTGTTGTCAGGAACAACCAGGAATAAGGGGAGGCAGACACAGGATATGGGGCCAGACAGACATGGCGGGTACTTTCCACTGAGGGCAGGGAGAGGATACTGATCTCAAAATGGAGGCTTTAAACAAAATGGAGTCACTTCAGTCAGTCTGTTCCCAACAGGAATGATAAGCCTTCTTCCTGAGCTCACTCTTCATCACCAGCCCTCTGTTTAGGTCTCACCAAGTGCCTGACCGCTGCCCACAAGCAAGAACATCACACATGACCTGACGTAGCTGTGATTCTGGAGACCACATGGGCCTGTGGCATGAACCTTTGAAGAGTCAGTCCGCAAAATCAGTGTCTTGGAAAGAAATCCCTGACTGAGCCCTCCCTCCCCTACACTAATGAGGAAGAACAACTCCTGGAATTATGTTCCTACTAACTGCTCTGCTTTTGCGATGCTTCCTTTATGCCCTGCTAATTAAAGGAGAGAGACTGGGTTACTTAACTGCATATAATAAGCTTGATTGATGTTAATCCTTTCCTACTTAATAAATCTCCAAATCATTGCTATTTAAGACTTCATCGTGTCAGGAGTAGGGAATGTTTACAGCTCTCCACAAATGCCCAAGGGGAAAACAAATCCAAGCTCGTGTAGAGGAACATGCATCCTCATATTGAAATAGGGAGTGGAACTTAATGCATTAAATCCACACATGAAATATACCCCAAATTATGAACGGTTCATTTAGAAAGCAAAACTCCATTAACTTTTCAAAGGGAGGTCATACTGCACATATATTCAACCTGGGGGAAAAATCATTCTAATTCCTGCCCCCCTCCCCCAATGAAGGCAATGGATTTGGATTGAGTTTGTTATTTCGAGTTTGTTATTTCGAGTTCTTGGGTTTCTCTGGTAGGACAGTGTAGGAGTTCCCTTGGGGTGCACTCACAAGCTTTCTGGCACCGAAATAAAATAACCACTAATAAGTAAGCTAAATAAATATACTTTAAATCTAGACATTAGCAGTTTTGAATTAAAAAAAAATGAAACCAAAAAGACCCATTTGCCAAACATTCTTTTTGTACCTACTATGTAACAGATAAACCATGGGATAAACAGTAGGAGTGACATCAGAGAGTTTTTGTGATGAGTTTCTAGAGAAGAGAAACATATAGCCATCATACAGCAATCTACAGACATGCACACACACACGAACTCATGGACAGACGACACAGTGATCACAAATACCACGGAAGAGCTATAATGTCAACTGTACTACGCAATTTGTGAGATGCAGCCAGGTCGGGTACTGTTCAAGTCTTAGGAAGAAACATCTGGGGCAAAGGGGAATGGCATGTGCAAAGGTCCTGGGACAGGAAAGAAAATGACGCACTCAAGTGGCAAGAGGAAGACCAGAGCTCTAAGAGAAGGGAGAATGAGAGGCTCATTAAAAGCACTAACATCGGGGGGGGGGGAGTGGAACAGGGTGGGAACAGTCAGGGAGGTGGAGTGAACCCCAGAGATCACAGAGATGTGAAATTTATATATAAATAAATTATTTAATATTATTAATTAATTAATTAAAAAATAAAAGCAATAACATCAACTTCCAGTTTTGGTTTCAATACTTCAAAATCTTAGAAGCCACCTTTCCCTGCTTGTATTAGGAGAAAAGCTGAACAAACTGAAAAGCAAACCTCTCCTGAGCTGTCAGAGAAATGAGGTCAGATGGGAAAAGGCCATTTTCAAGGGGAGAGGAAAACTCGGGGCATGGCAGGATAATATAGAGAATCAGGGTTCCCAGGGTCAGAAGCCAGGACCAACCCCAGGGCGGGTCTCTGGGGCTGCAGCGGACCTGTGCTAGGACACACACCTGGGGAAGAAGAGTCAAGCCTCACGGCTCTTCCTCTGGGAGCCTCGACACTTTTGTGAGTTTAACCTGCAGAAGCCCACCAGGTTCTCAGGGTGAGGGTTAGGAAAAATACCCTCCTTTCTGGAAAAAGCAGCCATTAGAAAGAGACCCAGAATGTTAGTGTTATAATTTCACTAACAGTGGCTAACTAAAAACAAAATTTCTTAATTCATATAAGCTATGAGTTAACGATAATTGTTAATTATCTATATTATTAGTTATTGTAGTGTTACATTATGCTATGGATATATGTTATCATATCAATGTTCTTAAAGGTAAATAGAATTCATACAAGAACATAATTTTAAAGGAGCCTGACTCACAGGGGTCTGGCCAGCCCTTACCTGATGGGGGCAAAGGCAATCCCCAATGGCGACTGACTCCCACTACCCTGATCTGCCCACCTCATGCACCCAGACCAAGGGGCGAGGGGGGAAAGCCCTGGTGAGGGGCACAGCCCCTGAGTGGCCGCTACCTGATGACAGGAACAGAGCCCGCTGCCCTCCCCCAGCCGATTCCTAGCAGCAGGAGCAGAACCGCAGCTGGAAGGAGGAGCAAGGCTGCCCCCAGCCCCAGGGAGGTCTGGGGACACGAAGATAAGGGAGACCAAGCCAGCACAGAGGAAGCTGGGACACCCCCGCTGACTGGCGCAAGCGCCAACACAGTGTCAGCGCCGGCCAGGTAAACCCCAAGCTCCTGACGGCCATTTACCTCAGCTCCCTCCCGACAGAGGCGTCTCGCCTCACCTTCAAGGGAAACAAGACGGCGCCCTGGGCCGCAAACAGCAGTCTGAAGAGACAGGCTGGCGTCGGCTATGAGGTAAACTGAGGCACGCTGAGACCTGTTAGGGGGGTTTTGAGCATCAACACATTCAGGTCAGAAGGGCGGTCAGCACTGAGCTTCGGGGGAGGCTCTGATGGAGCAGGGTCAGGAGCAGCGGAGGGACGGCCGTGACTGGCTCTGGACTGGGGCTCGACTGGCTCAGGCCCGCTGCTGGGACACGGGCTCACGTCAGGTCCCAGAGTGTGAGGACCAGTCAGGCTAAGGGCTTCCTTCCCCTCACAGCTGGGAACGGGGCTGGGCGATGGCAGAGAGTTCTGAACCATCAGACGGGGACCCTCGGCAGTGACGACTGCGCTGGGGACAATCAAGGAAAAGGTGGGCAACGCACAAGAACCGATTCCAAGAGAAAACTCAGAGTGAAGGAACTGCAAGAGACGATGACTGTGCATCAAAACTGGACTGACCAGGAGCCGCCTGGGCGCGGCCGGAGGAAGATTCTGGAACCTGGAGCTCTCTCCACATCTCAAGAGCCTTCCGAAACTGCGAAGAACATAGCAAATGAGAATAAAAACCAACAGGCCAGACAGACCGCCCACGGATGGTTAGACAGTCACAGAAGGAGCAACCTATGTTCACTGGGAATTCCAGGAGGAGAAGAAAGAGGAAACATTCCAGGAGGAGAAGAAAGAAGAAACGGGGCCAGAGGAGTATCTGAAGGCGGAGAAATTTTCAAAATGAACAGAACAGAAAACACAGCTCCAGGAAGCCCGGAGGAAAACAAGCAGGATGAATGACAAAACCTCCACAGGTAGACAGTCCCTGCCTAACAGACACCGAAGACGGGTCAGGCCCCAAGGGGGGCTGAGCTAACGATGGAAGACAAGGGCCCCATGGCGTTGCTCTTCTGAAACAACCAGCTCGGAAGAGGGTGGCGTGAAAGACTTACACTGCGGAAAGGAAGGAAAATGAAACAACACCCTAGAAGCCTGAATGCAGTGAGGTGATCTCTCAAGAGGAAGAGAAACAGCTTCCCGAGCAAACAGAAAGCAAAGACGATTTTGGTCACCAGCATGGACACCTCAGCCGTGAAGCACTGTTCAAGGACAATTCTTTAGAAATCAGGAACCTGTATCTCAGCAACATGCGCAAGGGGAAATTCTGCATAAAGAGAAAGCGTTAGGGAAGAAATAAAGCCAATCTTGTGTTCTTCTTGCTCTTAGTTGACCTAGCAGATAAGAGTTTGTTCAGAGTAAAAACAATGATGTAATTACAGTTCATGGACGAGGGGTGTGGATGGCAGTGAGGATTAAGGCTGGAAGGAGAAAGCAGGAGCGTCCTGTTTTAGGCACGGACACTACCCTCGAAATGGCACAGCGCCATTTGAAAGTAAAAAAGCACCCCTGTATTGAAGGTGGCTATATACTGAAAACTCTAGGGGAACTGACTCATTTTTTTCCCTTTTTCTTGGAAAATCAAACCCAGCTATAGGCTTTTTATTTGTTTGTTTAGGCTGTTTTATTTATATGAGGATTTGGTTTATTTATAATTTCCCATTTTTCAATTGATTACATATATACATATCACATTATTGTAGACCCCAAAGTTCTCCCACCACCTTGATAAGTATGAATAATTATATGTGAAGAAAGAACAATACAACTATAAAAAATGCAGGATTAAAAGCAAAAGCCTCACAGGGCCCCACTCTGTGGTGCACTTAGCAGCTAAAAAAGTTGTCATTTTGATCACTCTATGCCTATTCCCCTGTGCCTGACTTTTCATTCTATTCTCAACACATGAAAAGGAAGGAGAATTATTTGCTTATTTCCTAAAAAGTCCAATTATTTGCAAAGGGCCTGACCCAGGGTGGGAGCAGTGGGGGTTAAAGATGGGCAGATATGATGCCTTTTCAACTTGTTTCTCTCCCATTTGAAAGTGCAGTATGTTTGATAATAACACTTAAACTGAATGGTTCCACATTCCTAAGTGTTGTCAGTCTCCTACATTGGTAGTTTCCATTAACAATTCTCATGTTCACTTAAAAAAATCACTACAATTAAAAATAGCTAAAGTGAAAGTGAATGGGAAAACTAGACTGCAACGCAACCAGAGACAGAGGATATGTGTTTTCTGAAAAGTAGCCATCCGCTACTAATAATAGCTGAGGCGCCTCGATTAAAGGTTAGTGCCTCACATCAGAATAAGTATCTGTGACATTAGCGAGCATGACAGCTGTTAGCACCACATTCACAGCATCATTAGGCACATTAACCTATGGGTGGATGGGGTTGAAATGAGAGTCTGGATGAATGGACACACAAAAGGTTTCTGTACGATAAAGTAATGTTCATTCTTTTAAGGTATAAAGTTCTGGAACACTAGGACATGGATGGAATCTAAAGACACTATGACAACTAAAATCAGCTGTGCACAAAAGGAGGACTATTGAATGATTCCACTTAGTTGAGGTCCCCAGAGTTAGAAAGCAGAATGGTGGAAGGGAAAACAGAACACCAGTTCAATGCACACAGCACTTCTGCTCAGAAAGATGAAAACATTTGGGGGATGGATGGTGCTGACAGAGGCAGAATAAAATAAAAGCTGAAAATGCACTTAGAGCTATGACATGCACACTTGCAAATAGTTAGATGGTAAATTTCATGTTAGGTATTTGTTCATGCAATAACAAAAAGCACATTAACAGGAAAAAAATAGAGAAGGTTGAAAATGGCTGGACGCCAACAATCAAATAAAGAACAAGGGTAACTAACAGGGGAAAACAGTTACCCTTATGATTGATATTATTCCAAATACATCACAACTCTCTTTTTGCTCTAATTAAACCAGTTAAAACGCAGACACTGTCAAATACATGTTAAAAAAAACAACATGGAGTATTTGCCACGCCAGCTCCATGAGGCCTATTTTCATTATAAAGACAGATCGTTTAAAGGTTTGGAGGTGAGCGTCTCATTCTAACATGAACCTAAAGTGATCTGGAGTCGCTTTATTAATTTCAGAGAAATTAAACTTCTGAGGAAGACAAATTATCAGAGAGAAAAAGGGTAATCGCACCACAAGAAAGGGGGTAATGGGCCAAAACATTCCCATCCCTGCTTGGATGTATCCCACAGAGTGTGGAAAAGTTGATAGAGCCAAAAATGGATAGAACTGTAAGAAAACAGCCGGAAAAATAACACCACTGCGGTAACTGGGGACTTCAACGCCTCCTATCAGCAACTGACAGATTCCACAGGGGAAATCAGTGGGTACAGAGTGGAGTCGAGCTGCAGCATCAATCAAATGGATCTAATTGATAGCTGCAGATGAGTCCATCTGAGCGCACAACACACAGGCCTCACAAGCTTCCGTGGACGTCCACCAAGCTGGATTTCGAAGGAGCTGGCCATGCACCTCCCTGCTCAAAACCCTCCCATGGGAGTTTCCAGTCCTGTTCATACTGCTGAAGACTTTGTCGTTGAGGTAACATGGTTTGCAGCACTGTGTGGGGGTCAGAAGCAGCTCCCACCTCCCAAGGCATCCAGGACCACCCACATCCCTTCCCAGTGAGATGCAGCTGCCACTGTGGCCCTCCAGGCCCCCAGGGGTCCAGTTCAGCCCCCCCATGTCATCATCTGCACTCCCTGCCAGTCTCAGACGGCCCCTGCCTGTACCTGAGCAGCACGGAGGCCTCCACTCAGCCTCAGGTTCTGTTCCAAGGGCACCTGGAAGGCTGCCCACAGGAGGGGCAGGAGCAGAGTGGGCCTCAGGGGGAGAGCTATGGGAATTTGGGCGGTGGGTGTGCTAAGGGGATGAGCCCTGAGGAGGAAGCCCTATACTTGCAAGACACTCACACTGAGGCAAGTCAACGGTACATCAGTAAGATAAAAATTAAATAATAGCTGAAATATTAACAACAAATAAAAATTAAAAACGAGAGAGTAATTTTGTCTACATCCCCCGGCCCAGAACGTAAAATGGAAACAGCATGGAGAAGAATGTTGAAAGATGGTGAAGAAAGCAGTGAAGCAATAAATGCTCCCTCAGTCGATGTTTGGTTTTGCTTCTATTTAATAAATAGGCAAGGCAGCCTTTGTAAGAGTTGGGCAGCATCTTATGACTTGACTAGTTTTGTAAATCATCGTCCAAGGTGTTGCTCACAGGGGCTGTAATGTCATGGGCTGAAGGTCTGTGAGTTCCTGCACTCTGGTACCTATGGATAGCTGGGATCAGTCTTTGCAGATGAAATCAAGTGAAGGTAACAAACCTATGGGGAGATTGGAATTATTCTTTTTTGAGAGGATCATTTTATAACAATGGCCTGATTAGAACTTCTATTGTATAAGAGGAGATTTTGGAAAATCTCTTCACTATTCCCCTAAGGACTGCTAGAAATGTCGTCATGTTTCTAGAAACAGCTTGAGAGACAACCAACTATTCAGAAAATATGACTCTTTGTGTAAAAATGTATATACATATGTCTATATTTGCATTTACACATTTAATATGTGGAATGTAAATATGTGATAGTTAGATATTTATATGTAATTGTGTGAGAACAGGAGAATCCTTATTCCTGTAAAGAAAAGAAGAAAAATCACAGTCAGATTTAGAATCTAAGATGGTGACAGAAGGATGGAGTAAATCTGGATGTGAGGGACTCCTGGAAATTAGAATATCAATTCCTGAACTTTTTCCAGAGTAAACTCAATATGGATCAGAAATATGACTATCACTGCCCAAAAATTTATTGTGGTTTCTATTTGCATTAACAGACATTTGTCACACCCAAAATACAGAGACAAATACATTAAAGCATCTGGGATTGTTGAAGTTTGTGTATTTCAAGACAGTTTGATTTTCCAGTCATGGTGTTGGGTGAAATGAGCAATTCTTGTGTGTTGTGTGTTGTGTGTGTGTGTGTGTATTTGGCTGCTTTACTCACTTCTAAGTAACATACACATATATTTTATATCGATCAATATTTTAAAGGAAAACAAAACCTTAAGAGAATTGGAAAACATGACTTTTTTCCTCATGACCTCTGAAATCCAAGTACATTTTAAATCCCAGAAACCAGTGAGGAACTTTGGATATATAGAAACAAAGAATGAACTTTGAGTATATAGAAACAAAAGGATCATCTTCATCATCATCCCAAATAGAATCAAAGGGAAAGTGCCAATTCACAGTCAAAGCACTCGCAATTGGTAGCAAAGGTTGTGAACACTATCTGAGTGGGTCTGTTTGCCCTCACTGACCTGTTACCATCATCCAGATGGTTAGGGTTTGGCCAGGACCACGCTGTCCTTGCTGGTCTCTTTTTCCTCCTCTTGCACTTCTTATATTTGTTCCAGTTTAACAAACACAACAGCATTCAATTAAGTAATTAATTCAATTTATATTTGTCCAAACAACTCCTGGACTACATGTTGCAAATACAATTTCCCCAGAAGTTTTCTCCCACTGTGCTACCAAATTCCGATGCCCTTTCCTTTACTTTTATTTTGACTTGGGCTTCACCGGTGGTCTTATAACTGCTTTTGTGTCTTTCATTTGCTTGGAAAATTCTAAACGAGTTTCTCTTCAAATACTCCTTCCGCCCCATTTTCTCCAGGCTTTCTAGATTTAACTGTATCACACTATGCAGATAATACACACTTTAAATTCACTATCTGTACAATGAATTAAAATAGAGATTTGTATCTCTCGCCTACCTACCTTCCTACCATCTTCCATTTCCCCATTATTTTCCTCTTTATTTCAGTCCTCAGACCTCCTGCAAATTGTTCATTTAACAGTCTGCTGCAGTCTGCTGCTAAACTGCTTAATGAGATTGTAATTTGGATACTATATTTATAGATCAAGACATTTTAAAAATAAAACTCTATTGTGCTCCATGGCCCATATACATCCATGCTTAGATCAGCCAGAGACCCCTTCCCCCTGTCTATCAGCATCAACAGTGGACCCTCTGTGAGTGATTTGCATTCTGTCTGCCATCTTGTCTCAGCTTCCTGTCACGCCTCACATACTTTCACTGGGTCTGACATACACTGTCACTGGGTCCGCCATCTTGTCTCAGCTTCCTGTCATGCCTCACATACTTTCACTAGTTCAGAACACCAGAAACCAAGATGGCAGAAGTTCTTGCTTACTCTCTTTATTCAAAACAGCTACATTCTGCTTGTTTTGGCAGGCGACCAGGAAGCAACGAGTTGATATCTTGGTCACCTCCGAAGCTGGGATCTGTTGGCACGGCTGTGCCAGTTTTGGCCCAACTTTTGGCTCTCTGTGGCCCTCCCTCGCAGGCTGTGACCCTTCCTTCTATGCTTTGGTGGGGCTTGAATTCCAGTCACTCTCCCTGACACGCCACACCTGATGTGCAGCTTCCTGAGTGAATGGGTTCTTGTTGACACCGCTGCTGAATTTCTCAGAGCTTGTTCTGGAACAGACATAATTTAGAAACGTTCACGTAAAGGTCATGTACACAGCTTGGGGTGACCTTCTCTATAAATTCTCCCCCCTCTCGAGGATTCCTGATGCTCCTGGAAACGCTGACAGCCTTGAACTTCACAGTCTCCTAGCAGCTGCTTCTGGTCGGCTCTCTGTTCACATACACTCGTGACTGACAAGATAGCACCAGAGCATCATCTGGGAAAGTGTGTTTTCCTCCATGCTGGGTGCCCTTACACGTGTAAGAGCTTGTAAGCCATTAGTCTATATATTTTGTCAGGTATTATCATGGTTGTTAATAAAATATTATCTTAGGGATAGAACTGAAAATATCTAACATACGTTTTAAGAGTAGCCCTTATCTTTTAAGACACAACAGAAATGTTTCCAGATGATAGGAGACAAAATATGGGATTTTTATCAAAACAATCTGGATGGGGGCTATGTGGGAAATACTTTCCATGAGCGAAGGGGTTCCCACCCCATGGTGCAAATTCTGGTTTGGGGGTATAAGCACTATGCTGGGAAAGCCACATAGCCTCTCTGTCACCCACAACAACCCAACGAACTGTTCCTATGCACAGCTACCCAAACACTCTAGGAGTCTGGGCTGTGTGAGCAATGGCCTCTGTTACTGTTACCTCAGGCATCACACTACAGCAGCGGGCACCACATGTGGTGCCACCCATCACCCTCTTCAGCTGTCTCACTGAGGCTGCCTGAGTGTGGGTAGCACCTCTCAAATAAAGCACCCCGCAAAGCCCCCGCACTAGAGAGCTTGCTCCACGGGTGTTTCTATTTGTTGGACAAGAGGTACCACAAACAAATCCGGGGTTTAGTGTTCATTCCTAAAGGTAATAGCAGCAGATGAAAATAAGTCTACTTGAATTTGTAATGAAATTGTAGATGGTGATCCAGTGAAAATGAACACCCCCAAAGCTGTGAGAAGTCTAATGCTGCAACATCCATTTTTTTCTGTGCTTTATATTATTCATAAAGACAGGAAGCTGAGTCCCAGGGAGGTTAGAAACCTTTGCGGCATCACAAAGCCAGGAACTGGATCAAGGGAGGGATGAGCGCTCCAGATCTGAGCAACGAAACGTGTGCTGTCCTGTATTACAGTATGCCTCTGTGGCTTCTTGCTACAGCTGAATCTACGCTGCTCTCTCATTGCCATTGCACTTGTTGAGTAAGATGAATACTTGGATGTGGAATAATAGTGCAATGAGCTAACTTTCAGTTGAATGACATTATTTAAAAACTGCTACTAGGGGGTGGGGAAATTAAAAAAAAAAAGAAAAACCTGTTACTAAACTTCATGCTGAAGTTGGGTTTAAAAAAAAAATGGGCAGAAGCCACGACCCAGCAAGCCACAGGAAAAGAGTGGCACTTTTGAAATGTGACTCCTGCCACCCAGGTTCCCTCAGGTTCGTACCACCGCACATAGCAGTTGCCAGTCAAATGTGATATAACAGCAGGGTTTATTTACAAGGAAAATTAGCAAGGAAAACAAAAAGTCCTCAAAGCCACAAGCGGCAGTTATCTTACCCCAGTCACCATACCCCAATCACCATTTTATGTCCCAAACATCCCAAAGACACATGTCCAAACCTGAGGCAGGTACTCTGCCAGGTCTAATCTTTCTCTAGGGTCTTCTCTCTCCAGTGTTCCGAGCTGTTCCGCTTCCCTAAGGCTCTTCCCATTTCTTCCACGATGGCTGATGCACAAATCAGCTTTCCACATGCCTGGCATCTCCAGGCACCAGCTCACGATGCCACCTTGCTGTGGTGCCACACTCTCCACACAGGCCACTCTTCTGCCGGCCGCCATGGCTCCTCGCCACCTGCAGCTCACTCTGCAGGGGACTTTGTCCAGCCTGGTCACTCGGGCAGGTAGCCCATCATTCTCATCTCTCTCCTCTCCCCAAAAAGTCTCCCTCTTTCTCCAGTCTCTGCTCATCTCTTTTTATAACTGTTTTCTTTCTCCTCCTGAAAACCAGAGGCTGAACATTGACTTCCCCTCATACATCCTCTTGGTGCTACATTTTTCCCGTCCTCACCGAGGGCTTGCAGCAAAGTAAAAGAAGGAAGTACCTTTATCCTGTTGAGCCATCGTTCACCTCTGTGTTTTTCAGACACAGCTAATGGCACCAGTGCCTGAATGTTAATGTTGCCCATCCTGGGGTCCCGGCTTCAGCACCGTCTCTAGGAACTGGGGCACAGTGCAGAGCCAGGTTGGATTTAGCAACAAGTATGTTCAGCGTCTGGCCTATCCTGCAGGCTTGCTTCCCGGCCTGTGTTTCCAGGCTCGAATCTCAAGATGTGTGCCGAGAACACCCCCCATCGCTCACACGCTGGGCTCTGCTCTTCTGTCAAACAACAGCCCCACTGGCCTCGGCGACAGAGAGCAGCTCAGCTGTGAGCAGAGCGAGATTTAATTTAAAGCTCACGGATTCATTCACCAGCCCTTGGGTCATTGGAAAATTGCTTTTGATTTTTCAAAGCATCGTCTAGAGAAGAAACTAAAAAATCAAGGATATTGACATGTAACTATATATAGCACTCCCTGAAATTATATATATATGTATATATATATATATATATATATATATATATATATATATATATATATAAATTCTTGAAACTTTGAGAAGGCTGTAACAACAAAAATAAATCCTTCTCTTACCCATAAAAACTTGGTAAGATTTTTTGTTGAGCGTGGTGGTGGCAGTGAGTTACAATGACATTGAGATTGGTGGGTTTGACTTCATTGGAAGTCAAAAATAACAGGGAAATGCAATTACCAGATCTACCCCTCCTGACTCTTTTGTTCAAGATCAGCTACTCTTCCTGGGAGGCACGTTGTCATGGCAATGGAAGGCCATGGGCAAGACATAGGTTTAATGGGCAAAGCATTATTTATAACCCCTTTGTTAGTGACCTCTTTGAGCTAGGCGTGGGGCATCATATTACCTGTCTTCTCCTGATGCCAAGATGCTTCTCAGCATTAATAAAGTCTCCCAAGAGACCAACCTCAGTCTTTTCCAAATTAACCCAGAATCTGGACAGTCCACAACTAGAGGTGGAGGACGACACTGCCAAAAGAACCTTTAAAGGCAAGGAGAAGTCAGCCACGCAGGTGGGAAAGAGCATTTTCGGTAAACAAATGCCCAAAAAGCCTCACGTCTTGTTTAAAAAGCACAGCCTCAAGGAGAGCCAGACACACTCTGAAAGCCACACCTGCTCTACGTGGTGGGACAGACCACCTCATGCAACATGACAAGCGAGATGGAGTCGACCTGCTCTGATGACTCAGAGAGCTGACAGCAGAACACAGACAGGATCGTTGGAACCCCTGGAGCTCAGGTAAGCGGATACCACTCTGTGTAGACACGGCACACAGATGGTCAATATATAAAGCACACATAGTTCATGACTACCTCACAGAGGAAGAACCACCTTAAAACAGCAATATCTCAACTGCTTCATCTTGGTCATTGACACGTTGTAGTACATGATTTCCAAGAGCAGACATCCCTCACATCACCCTTAGCTTCCCATCATCATCGCAAACCACTCCCCTTGGGAAGTGGAAAAATAAGTGGAAATTCCCAGTGACTTTTCTCTATTTTCCTTTCTCCCTGCAGGCCCTGTAAGCTCTCCACTGCTGCTCTGGAAGCTACTTTTCCCTCAGGTGCTTCCTTATCCAGTCTTCACAACCTCAGAGTCCCCAACTTGTGGGTTCCTATACTCTGGAAGGTTCCATAAGACACAACTCTGTCCAACAAACACCCGGAGATAGATAACTGAAATCAGCCCCTGGGATAGGAAGCCAAAATCACCCCACTTGAACCTTAGCCACTGGGACCCCCGTAGAAGATACAGCACCCCGTTTCCACGCTTGATCAACCCTTCACTCTAGGATGTGTGATGGCATTTTCTTCTGGGCTTTGAATGGTTTTGTTTTCTCCCTAACTTGGTTCACATATTCTTTATTGTTGGGTTTAGTTCAGTGCTTCACTTCTAGTTCTTCCCCTTCGTCCCAGCATTTATCAGTCCCACACTAATTAAATTTTAACATCCCTTCGATGTGACAAATTCATAAAAACTGTCACCTTGTGTTCACCGGGAACTGCGCCAAAGTACTCAAGATCTGGACGGGATGAAGGAGGGAGCAGGGTGTGTTGTGCAGCTGAGTGCCAGAGAGAGCGCGGTGCCCTGGCAACAGGAGATGAGGTCCAGCATCGATGGCAGAGTGACCGCTGCCCGCCGAGCCAAGTTGAGAGTCCCAGCTGCAGGAGTCCAGGCTGTGACTTCAGCAACTGAATGACTCAGAGCCAGGGATCCTGCTTGCAAGAAGGTGCATTCCGAGCCAGAGATCTGAGCCATCCCTGTGCGGTATCAGCAGCATGATGACAGATAAGTCCCAGACGGTGGCTGTCCCTACCGAGATGAGTCTCTCTCAGGAGACAGCCAGCAGATGGAGAGGGGACGCCGAGTGCAGGAGGAGAGGATAAGTGGCTTAAAGACCCTGACAAAAGGTTCCCGCTGGTGAGAGAGCACCAGTTCAACTGTTCTCCACACAGGGATGATCTCGAAGGGTCTGGGTAAGATGAACTTTGTGGGATTCGGGACAATGTCAGGGTGTTGGGGTTGGGGCCAAGCAGACCTGAGGACCAGTCTGTTCCCTGTCACCTTCACCACCCTTGGGGGCCTGGTCTCTAAGGGCAACCGGAGAGTGACCGGGGCAGTGGTACATATATCACCACAGACAGGCAGCCCTCAGCCGGCCCCCATGTGGACCCTCACACCCAAAGCCTTCTGCTCACCTCAGGTCCTTATGACTCACTTTATATGAGCCAAGGGATGACACAAACGGCACGTCACGCCCAAAACAACAGCGACACGCAAGGAACACACTGCTGTTTAGTCAGAGAGATGAGTGAGTCGGCAGCCAGCACGTGCCTCGCCACGAACAACTTCATCTCTGCTGCTCTCTTCGGTCTGTCACGATGGAGGAGTTTGTTTTCCTCAGCAAACTCTCAAGGTGACGAGCCTCAAGTTGTCTCCGGCTCTGCACCATTTGGTGGGGGAAGGTCCCCCAGAAGGTTGAAGAGAGCCCGTCTTCCATCACACAGCGGCCAGCTCCACTCCCGCCACGCCCCTCATCTTCTGTCCCGGGAGGGTGGGACAGCTGCCAAGATGCAGCTCCAAGCAACACGTGGAGTTGGGACACGTGTTGGTCCCAAATCTGTTTGTCACAGCTCGTGGTCTTGGAGGCGGGGCAGGGCCTGGGGTCAGGAGACCCGCATTTCCTCCTCAGGCTGCCGTGACTTAGCAGGGTCGGGAGTGGGTCTCAGGCAGCCTGAGTGCGGAGCCCAGGGCTCCCAGCACTGCTAACTCACTAGGCGTGAGCTGAGGAAACCTCCTCGGGCAAAGCCCTGAATACCAGGCCGCTGCCCTGGAAAGGACAGCCGTGTCGCCCTGTGTCGCCCCAGGAGTGCGAAGCCCAGGAGTGCGAAGCAAGAAAACTCAACTTTTTTCCCCTCAGGTGCTCGCTAAATGGTGTAATTTCTCTGATTTCTCCCCGAGGGTGGCAGGGGCATAATGCCTCTCGCTTACCAGAGCTGATTCCACAGGAGATATTATTTAAAACCCCTGCTTGGGCTGGGAGGATGTGACACACGTTCCTGTCAACCCTCGGCTCTGCCGAGACAGACGTGTTGGAAGCCGTGGGTGGGAAGAACGAGCGGAAGAGACTGAGACAGCCCAAGACAGAGACGGACTCAAGTTATGAGACCGGGAGTCAGTGAGCGTGTGCTGGGCCCTTTATTAGAGGGTCCTGGCCCCTTAAACGCCCCGGCGAAGGGACGGTTACGCGCGGCAGTAGGGAGGTGAGACCAGGGTCCTGGGGTGTGGAGCACATGGGGAGGAGGGTGGGGAGTCACTACCCAGCAGAAAACACCTGTGGGGGAAACACCTTCATCTCTCAGGGACCGTCTCTCCAGTGGGTCCCTCCTAGGAGGTTGGGGGCTGTGTCACAGATAGGACAACTTGCTGAACAGTTTCTAGTGTGCCAGAGATGGGCGAGAACAGATAAAGGCTTAACATATCTTATCTTATCCAAGGCATATCGAAAGGCATGTCTTATCTTATCTGAGGCATGTTACCCACTTTGGGCACCCTACAAGACAGACCTGGCTGGAGCTGGTCCTCACCCCAACTTCAACCACAAGTCAGTGCCCAACTCCTTCCTTTCCCACCTTTCACTAAAATGGTTGATTTCTGTGAGGAGACAAGAAGGGACCCAAAAAGGTAATGGTGGCTGCAGCTCGAGCGACTTTACCATGACAGGGACGACGCTGAAGACGCCAGGGAAGACAGGTGACGTGGCGCTGGCACTGCCACCCCAGCAGCTCTGCACACTCCCTGCAAGTCCCAGCAGGCGCCACCGCGGCCCCAGACACATCCCCTTTCCCAAGGCGGCCGCTCCCGGCTGGCTCTGCTCCCTGGCCACAGACGTGGACGTTCAATCTTGGCCCAGCTGACCTGCACATCCCCTGCCTCCATTCTGCAGCGGCAGGCATCTCTGGAGCCTGCAGCCAGCCTTTCCTCTCACCACAGGGAGCGCTGCCCACAGCTGACGCAAAGGAGACAGAACCGATGGCTGAGACCTTCAGTGCCAGGACCCAGGCTGACCTGAAGTCGATCACTCGAGACTTGGAAGCGATGGCAGCCGGTCAGTCCACTTCTCACTTAGGCCTCTTTGGACCCATTTCCTAGCACTTTCAACCTAAGATCAAAATGGCCGAAGAGCAAAGATACCTTTTTTTTTTTAATAATCAAAAAGGAACACGGGCCCCAGGCCCTTGTCACGCCAGGAATTAGCCACTTCTACACGTTCTCATGTGGGAGCTTCTGCCAAGTCGCACGGCTCTGGACCCGGCCCAGATCCCAGTCAGCCTGACACCTCACCTCAGACACCCGGCCCGCTGGCTGGCTTCCGCCGACCCCTTTCCCGCCAACATGCGGCCCAGCAAGTACCTGCCCACCAAGGCCTGGGGTGCAGGCCCGAGCGTCTCCACGAAGCCGTGACCCCAAGATGGGCAGAGCATTTGTCCCCAACATGGACAGTGCACTCATTCATAACATTCAGGCATTGCCTGAGCTGTGTCTGAGCCACGCAGAGGTAAAGAGGCCTAACAGGATAAGGGGATTTTCACTGTGCTGCAGATTCCGGGTGTGGACCCTGGCGGAGAGAATGGATCGTCTGGAGGGTGTGAAGAGGGAAACTGGAGCCTTTGGTTTTTAAGAGAAAAAAAAAGATACAAAAAGAAAGGAGCAGGGACTTTGGACACCCACGTTTGGTCAGGAGAGAGAGGCCAGTTCGGGGAGCTCGGAGGTGCTGGCGCCTGGAGGAAAAGGACCCAGAAGCAGAGTCTTCGGGGCTCTCCCAGCATCGGCCCTGAAGGGCCCGGAGCCTAAGGATGAAGGGGAGGGTGACCCTGACCAGGAGCTGAGCCACCTGCAACCCGGAGCCCCGAGCTGCCCCTCGTGTGGGGAGTGACGGAGCCCAAAGGACAAGGACGTAGCTTGGCGATGGGGGACTGAGGTGAACCCCACAATGCTCCCCGAGGAGCAGAAGCGGGGTCCTTTCTGCTTGGGGTACTTGGGCGGCTGTGG
>PVHY01024113.1:0-19998 GCA_004024945.1 Uropsilus gracilis
AGTTCTTTATATATTCTGTATACAAATAGTTGCAAATTTTTTTCAGCTTGTGACTGTCTTTTCATTTTCCAAATGGTTTCTTTCATGAAATAAAAGTTCTCACTCATTTTTAAAATCTACTTTAAAAAAGAAATGTATTGCTCAATATGCAATATTACTTTCTCCAGCTAAACAAAATCAGAAGCTATGCAATGGCCTTCTTTTCCATCATTTCATGTACTTGATGGGAGAACATTAAATCATTATGTTTTTCTTATGGAGCATTTACTCAGTCAGTCTCTCTCTCTATTTACTCTAATTCTCACAGTTACCTTGCAAGCAGGCTGTTGTGATTCCCATTGTACACATATAAAAATCAAGGCTGGAGAAGTTCAGCTACTTGCCTTCCCACCAGTCCCCCCTCCCAAAAAAGGAGAAATACCGGAAGGTGGATTTGAATGCAGTTCTGTATCACTCTGAACCTTATGTTCTCCAATGCTAATACCAGCTTTCTCAAGCATGACACGTCTTTGGTCCTTCACTGCTGGAAACAAGAGCAAAACTTAAGAACCTTGTTTAGATTGTGCCCTGCTATCAGCATAGGAAAATTCGGGGAATAGCTCCCCATTTCTTTTCTGGCTATTTGCTGGCTGTAAAGTAGTCCTCTCGTCATCACAGCAAAACAAAAAATACTGTTTTATTTTAAACAGTTAATATTCATCAAATGTTAATGAAAATACATAACAAATAATTACAACAAACACAGTGTCTGATTAAGATGAAAGGGATGACAATTCTGTGAATTTTTAATCTGAAAAATAAAGAATGTTACATTAATAAGAAAAAAAAGAGTTTTCCTCACCATTCCTAAGATCATAAAAATATTATTTTATATTTTAATCTAAAAATATCCCCAGTACTTTCATAAATAACTGTTTGCTGTTTATCCAGTGATGATTCAAATGATAAAAATTTGATACTTGCAGGACAGTATTGTGATAACTTGTCTTATTGACAAGTACTCCTATATACAAAAGCCATCCACTCAAAGCTACATAGGGTATCTTTGTGCTATAAGGTACTATGAGATTATGGTAGACAGACCTGACATCACCCCTGAAATGAGAATATAGCTGCCACAGTTATATCATCCTCAAGTCCTTCACTGGAGGTCACCAGTCAGGAAAGAATACTATGCTCCTGAGATAATCCTGGGTGCATTAGAGGGATATAGATAATACCCAGAGAAAATTCAGCCTTCCCATATTCATCATTCTGTGTTTGGGAAAAAATTTCACCAAAGATAACAGCAAAGGATCCTGTTTTCAATGCAGGGCAAGCATTGCTTAAATTTCCTCAGGCAATGTATTTCCATCATGGTACGTGACTCATTTTCTTTCAGAGGTCAGACTCAGTTCTCCATGTTCAACTAGACTCTTCACTCTTCTTTAAATAAATAGACAATTAAAGAGGGGACAGAATATTTAGTCTAAAGGAAAGACTCTAACAGAAGAAAAACAAACAAAACACAGAGAAGAGCAGGTTCTAATTGTGCTAAAATATCAACTGTAGCTCCTCCCTTACATTGGATAACTAAGATTGATATGTATTTTGAAATTCATTATGTAAACATGCTACTTATTCTTTAACTTTTTTTCTATTTTACTCTTGCATAATCATACTGACTTACACTTATTGCACTTTATTATCCCAAATGACTTCAGTGTTACCAGCATTATTTGCAACATTATTTTGATATGATTATTCTTGGGATGCTTTTTTTTTTTATCTTGTCTACCCTGTATTGCTTCAAAGATTAAGAATGTGTTAGTTGCATAGCTTAGAAGTACATACTTTGGAAAAGGTGACTGACAAAAAGAAAAAATTATTTATTCTCTCCTCACATATTCTGCTAGTAATTATAAATACTTTATTTCTTGGTATAATGGAATAAACTGCATTTTGTTTTGTATTTCAATAGACCATGTGCCAGAGTAATATTAAATAATCATAGTGGTTTTGGTTTTGGACTTTCCTGTGACATGAACTGTGAGGGATGATGCAATATTTTCTCTAATAAGTCCTTGTATGACTTAAAATGCTGGACTTAGGATTTCATCCCAGCTGTGAATTATGAATAAGGTTACATGAAATTCTTAGACCCTGATAATCAAAAACAGCCAGTGAAATAGCAAGATGAAGCTGGTGTTACAGGATTTCAGGTGAAATTTTACCCCAAAGCACAGGGGACCAACCCCCACCACACCCATCCTAAAATGCAAGTCAGCCACATTGTAATTGCAGACCCAAACAGGACCAGGCTAAGAAGATTGATAAGGTTTTTGTTCTAAAGGAGCAATAGATATTCCAAAACTCAGGGCCTTCACTAAGAAAGAGGTGGTAATTTGGGTGGGAGTCCTTGCAGATTCACAGGAAATATTAGTCTTGTAAGACCTTCTTTGTCTTTTCAGAAATGCTAGACTTCATTTCTTATTGAACCAAATCCTACAGGGTTCTATTTTCAAGCAACAAAAATGCCCCTGAGTGAAGTCAAGTGTATATTTGTGGCACTTATTTCCCTTAGAACCTCTCTTCCTTTGTTTTCCTGCAAGCCCTCACAATATTTCCTGATGGCCCAGTTATTTCTTCTACTAAGCAAGCCTGAATTTTCTGAGCAGAAAATTCTTCCCTCATGAAATTTACTTGTCCTTTTTCTCTCATTATAGACTTCCTGAGCAAAGTCAAAGATGGGGGTATGGGGAAGACTGCAATGGCATGTCCTGTAAAGTTCAATGATCCTGGGTAAACTCCTTGGGCTGCGGTCCTAGTATCATAGAGTCTGGTGGGGAATAAACCTAAACCTAACATTGCAAGCTGTGCCTGAACACAGGGTAGAGCAAAACTACCCTAAGCAGTGAGGCATTGTTTTCCAAAGAATGGAGATTACATATTTTTATTGCCCTCTGAAAACAGAAGCATTTATGCTCCTTTATATGATCCCATTTTGCCTGTTCTGGCTACCACACCTTCAAATAGCTGTTTAGTCACAGACCTGCTTGGCTTAAGTCACCTGGGACTATTTTTGCTAGTTGTTGCTCACAGTCAGATACAGAGTATCCTGGCTTGTTTAGAATGGAACCCCAATTCCATGAACTGTGGAATCTCTGACCAGTCTTCAGATAAGTGTCTGTTGACCTGGAAAAGAGATATTAGACAGAAGTAGAGATGCACTTCACCGTTTCAGTAATTTCCGGTTGCAAAGCACTGGCTGCAACTGATCCTAATGTTTTACTGTTTTTACTGTTTTATATTTAAGTTTTTCAATTTCTATACAGTTAGTTTCTCAAGAGAATGTATCTTGTGGGTAGGAGTACGTTATGTTCCCTGGGAATCTTGAAGTTGATGTGCCTTAGTGTATAGTATTTAGAATGCAGTTAGCCTCATTTGAAAATAACTGTGATAAGGCAGAACAGAACACCGGATGCAAAGCTCAGTCTAATTAAAGAACCAAATACATTCACACACAAGATCCTTCTAGCCCAAAGGGATTACAGATGTCAGAAGCTGTTAGTCTAAAAATTTGTCTCTGACCCACGGGGGTGGGGGGGAAACCAGGTGCAAGTTCAAGACCAAACTCCCTGCCAACTGCAGCTGCTCCCTTTCAAACTGATCTCCAACTTTGTGTCTCCTGCATTGTGGGCAGGCATCTGCATGCCCTGGGATTTTCTCACGTGGAGAAGAAACTGGTTCACCCTTCAGAAGCGTGTGGACCTTGTCTAGCCTGCTCACAGTAACCCATGAGGTTCAGCCCAGGGAATTTGCTTCTTCTTTCTGGCACAGGTGCCTGCTGGAGCTCTGAGATCTCTGTTTATATCAAATGATCCAGGCCTGAACAGATGGTTACATCACTCACATTGAATTTCATATCTGGCTAAGACAGGGCATTATCTATCTAATGGAAAGCTAGCAAATGAGGTTGGACATGCCGGCATCATTCTTCATTTAAACATCCCAGCTGTTGGCTCACGGGTTGTGGACCATTAGGACTTTCAGTTGGTCCTCAGGGTGAGATGTGAGCTGGGAAAGAGTGTCTCAGAGACCAGTCAGGACACTAGGTGGTGCTAGACAGCATCACACAGATCCAGGTTGTGGAGACTCACAACCCCAAGAACAAAGGGCAAGCTAGGCAACTCCCACCAGGGAACGCTATTAGAGTAGGTATGGAATAGTGACTTCCATGCTGATGACAGCAGTGTTTGTTCCATTTTATTGTCTCAATGTTGTTAGATGTCTCAATTTTATTGTCTAATGTTGTTAGATGATCACCTGGAGCAATTTTTAAAACATTGGGTAGATCCCGCAGGAACTGGAGAATTTGCATTTTCAACAAACTACCAAGTGGGAACCACAGATTCAGAAACAATACTTTGAGAGGCCCAACTCTACAGAAAATAACCTTATATAATGCATGACGAGTAGGTAGACATGCATACATTTGCATGCATGTATGTATGATAACAAATACAAGAATTATATGTAATAAGCAGTCTATATAAAATACCTTCTACAGACCAAGTATATATAGAAATTGTTATGAACTTTCATGTTCATACAGAAAGCTCCATATACCAACATGCTAGAAAATTTACTGTTGAGTAAGAATCAACATTTGGTCAACTAATTACTATTTATTGAGTACCTACTATGTTTCAAACTAGGTCCTAAACTCTGAAGATTAATAATACATATCAGATTTTATGTAACCCTAAATAGGAGAAATCTTCCTGGAGGCCATTTAGTCCAGCCATGTAAAAAGTCTTAAAACTTGCCACTCTTTCACCACATAACTCTATGTCATGAATTCCTCCCAAGAAAATCAAGATTTTGACATAAATAAAACTAAAAAAAGGTACAGTAAAGTTTTAAGTGAAATGGTGAAATTATAAATGACCAACAAATATAAGTGTAAGTAACATCTCATTCTCTTTTTTCTCTTTCACACACATATTCCCTGTGTTTCTCTCTATCGGCATTCTCAAAATGTCTGGAGGTGTTTTTCTTTAAAGGTGTATTTGGAAAATGTGGAACTGGAACGGGGGGGGGGATGGAGACCAGGGATTCTGCTTTTTATAACACATGTATGAAGTATCCTGAAACAAATTATTATCCAGTCCAAATAATTCATAGTTCTATTCCTCAAAGCTGTGATTGGTCCTCACTTGCCAGGGGATTCCATGGAGTCACATGAATTGTAATGACAGTCATGTCGTAGAATCAGTTCACTCACTGCAGAATAAAAGACTTTACTTCCCTCAGAGTACTACATTTATATTCTGTGACACAGAAATAAATGTGTTTCGATTAAATTCATAGGCAGTCATGTAGGCTGTCCTCTTTGGCTTCTGTCTCTGTTATGGTAGCTCCAGGAGACCATAGAGAGCAGCAGCTCTTGCTGGTCATGATCCAGGAGAGGCTGATGGAACCCAATGCATTTTCTGCTGGTGCCTACAGAGCTGTCTAACACTCCTTGTGGTGTCAATGTCATCATAATTCTGCAGAATCTGATTAGCCAGAAGCCAAAGCAAATGCGGTTGTTCTGTCTCGTGGAATACCCTGAGACAAGAGTTCCTTGGCTGTGTATCCAGTAACAATTTGGGGAGCCTACCTTGGAAACTAAGAACCAAGAAAAGACCATACTGTTCCTCATATCTTGGGTACCCGAGTCAATCATTTTTTCCCTCCTATCAATGAAATCTCAAAAACACTTGAGTTCCATGTGAGCCTGGAACAAATCCTATAGAATGCATAGTAGAAGAATCTATGCTGAATGCTATGGAAAGTTGACTTAAGGGCTCTTTTTTTTTCTCTTTTTGTTTCAATGTTAATTCAACAGTTTTCATATCTTTATAGCTTTGGGAGTTTATTTTTCACACTTCCAGTGTGCACATGCATCAGTCACCCTCTAACAAGAATCCTGTGCTAGTCCCCTTTCTTCTGGTGTACCCATCCTTCCTCCCGCCCTTCCTCCTGTTTCCTCTGGTGACCAGTATATTTTTCAGAGGCTAAGAATTATCTTTGCTGTGCTCTGAAAATGTGATATTAGGTGATTTACATTTTACAAATAAGTGAAACCATCTGGTAACTCACTTTCTGATGTATGCTACTTAGTCACCTGAAGATCACCTGAAGATCCATTCATTCTATCCCAAAAGATACTATTTTGTGTAATTGCTGAGTAGTATTCTATTGATTATATTTTGTAGAATTTCTTTATCCTGTCATCTGTTTTTGGTTCCAGTTAGGTTTGTTCCATGACTTGGCAATTGTGGACAGTGGTGTGATGGACAAAGCAGTGCACAAATATCTTCGTGTGAGAGTTTTTATATTCTTGTAGTAATATTTAACAGTGCTATTCCTGGATCATATAATATTTTCATTTTAATTTTTTAACTTAATTGCAAGCACATATCAAGGGACAAATTTTCCATTGTTCACCATGCAGCAAGCTCAGAGAAAGGGGGCCTTAGGAGAACTAACACTAAAAGCACTGAATACTGAGTGTCAGGAACATTGAACAGAGCAACTGCCGGGCCAGCCAAGGGTAGAATTGTTTGGAATTTCTAAGAAATCAAACCCAATAAAAGGATTCTATTCAGTACTTGCTTTAAACTATTTTTAAAGTTACTTTTACAAAGTTGAAAGAAAGATGGAAAGATTGCCCATATATCCATGCTTCCCATACCCATACCACTTAACAGAATTTGCCAAAGATGAACCTTTATGTCCACATCATAATCACTCAAAGTTCATAGTTTGCTTTAGTAATCACGCTTGATTTTATGAATCTGGCCAAACGTATAATGATATACAGTCATAATTATGCTATTATAGAGTATATTTGCTGCTCAAAAAGCTCTTTGTGTACCATTAACATATCCTACTCTCCATCTTTCCATCTCTAGCAACAACTGATCTTTTTGTCTCCAAGTTTAAACTCTTCAAATTGTTGGAATCATATAGCCTTTTCAGAGTGGCTTCTTCATTTTCATGGCTTCTTGATTTAAATTTCCAACATTGTATTTGCATGGTTTTTAAAACTCATTTTTTAAAATCACTGAGCAATATTTTATTGTCTTGGTTGTACCACAGTTTATATGATTTTTTTAGCTGCCAGATTACTGACTCAGGTTGGTTCATATGCCGCTCTCCAGTTTCCTCTGTTTTGTCTTTTTTACATGGTCAAATCATTGTCACCATCACTGACATGACTGCTCACATTTGTTAGTGGCCTTCTTTATGAAGACAGTTCAGTGATATCCTTAAACACCTGTGTGTTATATAATATTCACAGCAGTCCTTTGAGTTAGATACTATTGTCATTTTTACAGATGAGGAATCAGACTTAGAGATGGAAGGCAGGATGCCTAAGGTTACACACTTAAGGCTGATGTGGCCAGAATCAGAACAAATGCTATTCAACCTAAAAATTTGTCTGTCTTGTTCAATCTGCCATTGTCAGAATATATTGCAGAGCCTGGTACACTGTCACTATTTATGAAATAGTTCGGAGTGAATGGACACAAATTGTATTGTCCTAGGGGAGTGCATTCTCAGGACATGAATTGGAAAATGAATGAGTTGTGTGTGCCCCCATAATCCCTGGGAGACAGATGTTTTGCAGTAACTCAGAACACTCAGAACCATTTCATCAATAGAAAAAGTGAGGTCAATCGATTCTAATTTCTAGATGAGATTAGAAACTATGAAAGGAATTTAGACTTTCTGGCCTCCAGTCTCAACCTCTTCTCCAACCTCCTAAAGCTTCATTGCTAAGTATATTATTAGGCAGACCTGACTCACTGTATTCCAGAATTATCTTCAACTGCCAGCTTGTTCCCCAATTGCTACCGCTTATGTCTTTTTTGTTCTAAGTGCCATTTCCCCTTTCAGTTTAGAGCTATTATCACTAATTCTTATCAGTTTCATCATTTGATCTTTGACATGCACATCAGACCAAATATCAGAACAAATGTGCACAGAGCAATTACAGCAGATGTATCATGCTATGAAATGACACTACACTGCAACAGAGCATGCTTTTAGCCCATTTCAAGAACAATAGACTCCACATTTGGAAAAACTATAATTGGCTCTCATCTATCTCCATCCTTCCACTTCCTGCCTAGTCCAGTCACCTCCAAGCCCTCCTCCACTCTGAGTGGGCATGAAATGACATTTATTAAGAAGCAGCAGAGGAGAAATAAATACTACTCACTTTCATATCTACCTGCTGCCTTCCTTATTTTTTCCCAGCAAGCACCCTTGTATTCAATTGATGTTGGCAAATATTGATTGAACTCTTACTATTCCACAACTGTTCTCTTAAGCACCATCTTAGGCACCAAGAAGAAGATTGAAAGAAGGAAAACAAGTATCTGCCTCCTGAGTGCATTACAGGCAGTATTCAGTCAACCATGTGAGAGGTACACAGAGCTACAGGAGGTCAGAAGAGAAACAATATAATCAACAAGCCATAGCCTCTTGGCCTGCTGCCTTCAACTCCTCTGCAGAGATGAATGAGATTTCTTGGTGGTGGGAGTTTCAAAGAACATCACTGGAAAAGGAAACTCTATCTTCCAAAATAGAAACAAAAAATGTAGACCAACATTCTCTGTTTGAAATAATAATTTTTAAAAGGTTTCTACTACCAGAAAGTGTCAAACAGGCATCCCAGGCTGTGGGAATTGCATGAGCAAAGTGATGAATGGTCCTGCTGCTTAATGAGGCTGCATAGAGGAAGTGTGCCATGAGTTTTGGAGTATAAAACTTGGAAGGGAAGTGGAGATTCTTTAAAATGATAAAGGACTTGGACCTTGATTGAAGGGAAGAGAATATGGAGGTCAGGCCAATCTTCCTGTCATATTTGTCAGTAGTTTCGCATCTTGGGGAGGCAGGTCATTGGTTGCTTGTTCCCATAACCCATTCACCTCTATAACTGCTCCCAACAAAAGGAAAAGTTGTGAAGCTGATACAGCATACAGCAGTCATTGGATCTGTTTTACCCAGTAGGCTAGCACTGAGTTTTGAGATGGATTCTAGACCTGCTTCCTATCATTTTTGGTCCTTGCCCAATGGGGTATCTTTCCACTTCCAATTTCCATACCCTAAGTCCCCAGGACCCAGCCCCTAGGAATGAACTCAGACTTTGCTTATCCAGTGTCAAGAGGGCAGGAATAGATGCCTTCTTTAACCTCTTGGTTCAATTATGTTTCCAAATTCAGCGTGATCTGAGAAACCCTCTTTGCCAAGGGAAACTAGACTTGAAATTAGAGAAAAGTACCCTGCTGTTAAAAAAGAGGCACTTCATTTTCCATGTATAGTCTGTTCCATGGTCTCACTGTTCTGTTCTCACTTTCCCTCTGGGTAGGCCAACCAACCTCCTGATAACAACAGCAGGGAAAGTATATGCACCAGTTGCTGAAATTCCCATTTACCTATTTACCTTTCACAGGATACCAAGAGAAACAGTGTCCATCATTTCTTCATTCTGGCATCCTTCAGGAACTAGTGCTGTTCAGTAGAATTGAGAAGCAATATGGATATTCCACTGCATGATATTCTTAATATTAATCCTGACTTCTATTAATATGATAAAAATTGACTGCAAAATGCACCCAGGAACTGTGATTCCATAGGAATCACTTAACTATTTGCAGAATTAATATTCTCCTTAACCTTATGCTTCAATATCTTCAGATAGAGTGTTGATAAGTGTGAAGAGTCTTACTGTAACACAAGTCCTACTCTTAGGACAAAAATACCTCTATCTGCCTTTCTTATGTTCTCCTTTTACCTTAATATGTGGTTCCTTAAATCAAACATTCTGCTATCTCTCTCCTTATTTTGTTTCTCCATAAGATCTTTTGTTATCTGTACAAATAACTCTAAACTCATGAAATACACCCATCTTATTTCTTTTTATTACCTTTTCTCTTCCAACACAGGATCATAAGACTGACGAACACTATACTCTCAGTAAGTTCACCACTTCCTATATGCCTTAATTTCCTCCAAAAAAGTGCTGTTCATAATTCTTTCTTCTCTATTCTTCTTGTCACCTTTTTTCTCTCATTACATTGAAAAAAAAAACTAATACCAGTAGAAGAATTATAAAGATCTCCCTCTGTTATAACTTCTCCCTCTAAGCTATTTAAAATCTTACACAGATCCTTCCAAAAGATGGCATCCTGTTATAGACTATTCTGTTATATTGAAAGTAGTATTTTTGGGATTCCATGCTTTCTATCTATTCCTTTTGACCATTGTTCTGAACAGTGAATATGCTTCCCTTACCAGGGTAGTTATAATTGTTGACTCTCCTCTTTTAAACGTAAATCTTCTTGACTCATGTTTACCTGAAGTCTGAAAGGCAGACCTTGTTTGTATTTATTTCATGCCAGTTTCCTCCAGAGTGTTAATTCAGGGATTGCATCACTTTAGAACCTGACCTTGCTAGCTTGAGAAATCCTAACATCACCTTGCATTGTCCCGATGGTCAAGAAGTGAGGTCACTGCTACTGTCCTCTCTCCTGCTGCAGACTGTGGATCTTATTGGGCCAGATGGGCTTGATCCTCCAGTCACTCTTGATATGTCACAACAATGTCTTTCCATACCTTCATTGTTTCATCTACTTAGAACTTGCTTGTCAACATTTAGAGGTACAAGATGCTGGAGGAACCCTCTTGACACAGACAGTCTGGAAGCATATAGGAGTTGATTTCTGTTCAGGGGTGCACAAATTAGTGTAAAATTGTACAGGATAGGAATGAACTCTTATTTCTCTGTCCCCTGTCTCCAAGGACTAGTTTATAGAGCCAATATATAAAGATGCCATCTGAGAAGCCTTCCCACAAGACCTCAAGGTCATCATGTCACAAAGCTGTGGTCAGCTTGGGAACTCACCATATTATCTTTGCAATCTTGCCTTCTCTGACTCACTAGCTTTTTGGTCTTTACTCCTCTTTGTCTGAATGCTCTCCCAGTGAAATATTAATACAAAATATTTTCCTCTAATCATTTTCTAGAGAACCCAAGCGAAGAACACAACAATAAATTTGAACACTGGTAATTTAACCCTCTTCAGCTTGTACTTTTACATCGTTCTTAATGTAGTCATCAATATAGTATGTAAATGCCTTCATGTCACATCCCTAATGATCCTCCTCTGAGACTAATCTATCCTCATGTAGGAGCTTAAATGAGGAAGAGCACAGTCATCTCAGAGTAACCTGTTCCATATTTCATCAGGTCTAACACAAGAAGCTGCCATGTGGTAATTTGCAGCTAAGCCCTTTCCCTTCTTGGAAGTGTTTTGAGAGCCTTGGTCAAGGTTACCACAACTGCCCAGATGAGTTGTAAGGGTTTTGTCTAATGTAATCCAGTGGCAAACGAACATCCTTGATAATTATGTCAGAATTAGAACACGACCCAAATCCACACAGTTTTCTATGAAAGAAGTGTCTCACTCCAGACATCTTTGATTTACACTGAATGTTGGTCCTGGTGGCTCTCTCAATGTATGTCTCAGAATGAATTAATACATTATTTTACTCATATCTTCAGTATATAAATTTCCAATGTCATGTACTAATAAAATGTAAATTGGATCAACATAGTGGGTTACAAAATACACAATAAGACTCAAAATGCCACCAATTGTCCTGTGAAGACAGGCTATCCTGGAGGAAGGGTAAAAGGTACTCCCAACATGAAACCCAACCTGAGTCTTTAACTCTACAAGCTCATGAGCTCAATATCTAATTGCCTGAGGCAACACTGCCCACATCAGTAATAGCTATAGAATAAAAAGTAATCTAATCAATCATAATGATTATGGCTACTTTTCATTAAACACTAACCATATGACAAAAACTGATAGGTAACTTACTAAGCATTTCTCAACTTAATAATGATCATCAGTCCTTCACAGAGGATGCCTCTTGTGAGGACAGAACAGATTCCTGGTTCTCTGCTTTCTAAATTGCAAAGATTTATGAAAATCAGATTGAAAGGATTTTCTAGAAAAGATGACAATGCCTATTATTCTTTATCACTTAGATTACATCATTAATTTTGGATGAAATGTTATCATTTTGAAAATTTAAAAACATTTCTTCCTATTAACACCTAAGCAGAATTTCTCCCTTCTTCTCCCCTAGGGGACATTATTTGACATGAAAAAAAATTGTTGAGGAAGGAAAGACAGGTTGGGGAGCCTATAAATGTAGATAGAGAAGGGGGCAACTGGAGGCTTCAAGAAGACTGAGGGAGAACTGAATTCAGAGCCTGTTAGAAATGATTTATTCTACAGTTCTTCCACAAATCTCTTTCTCTTCTATGATAAACATGGAAAGAGAAGGTATATTAAATATAGCATAAGAAATTTAAGTGGGATGTAAGGAAGAACTCCTGTCTTGGTAGTTGCTATTAAGTGTACCACTGGAGGAAGAGAACTTTTGTTCTTGATATTTGAACACTAGATGCAGAATTCTGAATCTAACAATTTGAGCTAGTAAATGTTTTCCTAGCTCCATATGAATTCCCTATTTTCTCTAAGATCCTTACCTGGATTTTTTTCGTTGTTGTTCTGTAGAAATACTATGAATAACATTGTTGATGTTCTTATAGCTTTAGGGGGAGTCTCAATCATAATTCCTTTGGATGACACACTGCCAAAAAAATCTCAAGCTGATGTCACCATGTCCATAAATTGACCATGTAGAAAATCCATTCAGCCTCGATTCATTTTCTCTGACCCCAAAGCCAAAATAATATCATTTGGCCAGCCATTCCCAACCTAACCAACCCATTTTCTCCTATTACTCTGCCTAGCAACACCCAGAACTGTAGTGCTTTCTGGGAATGTGAACATTTCATGCTACATTTCAGATCTTGGCAACACAGGCCATGTGGTAGCAGATGGGAAGCACTAGCTGGAGAACACCAACAATCCCTTATGTGGAAATTCACTTTTGGAGAGCAAAGAATGCTGTATGCATGATTATGAAACGTGTCATTTCTATGCAAATAATGTTGTTTGATGACAGTTGTTTTCAACATCTTTTGAAGTGTTGCCCTAGAGAAATCACTATACTGGAAAAGAGGAAGAAAGAAATGAACACTTTTTTCCTTCGAGTTTTATTGAAATATAGTTAATATGCATCACTATAAGTTTATGACAAATAACTGGATAGATTTATTTACATTTACTCTGAAATTGTTACAGCAGGTTCAGCTAACTTCCAGCTTCTCAAATAGATACAATAAAAAGAAAGAAAAGGAAAAAGGAAAAAAAATTCTTAGGTGAGATACTTTAGGATTTACTCTCAACAACACTCCTATATACTGTACAGCAAGATTAGGTGTAATTGTTTCATGAATGTTCACACCCAATTCTTCTAAATGGAAATTTGGGCCCTTTAAACACCATTTTTTGTTCTCATTCTCCAGTAAACACAAATATGATCTCTATTTCTATTAGTTTGATGATTGTTTTATATTCTACATAAAAGTAAGATAGTATCTGTCTTTCTGACTTATATCACTTAACGTATGCCCACAAGTTGTCACAAAAGGTAGGATTTCATTCTCTTTATGCCTGAACAATATTCCCTTGTTATATATATATCATAATATATATAGTGAAATATGCAGTAATATAATGTATAATGTAATATAATATTTTAGATATAGTAATATAGTGTAATATATAATAATATAAATATACGGTGGCATATATACACCACAAGTTCTTTGTCCATTCATCAATTAATGGATACTTAGGCTGTTCTTTCCCATGTCTTGACTACTGTAAATAATGCTTATGAACATGGGCAGGCATGTATTTTCTGAACAATATTTTCATTCTGTATATATTCTGAGAAGTGGAATTGCTGGATCATGTGGTAGTTCTGTTTTCAATTTCTTAAGGATTCCCCATACTGTTTATTATACTAACTGTACCAATTTACAATTCTACAAACAGTGCACAAGCTTCCTTTTTTTCTTCATTCTCATCAGCATGTTATCATCTGTCTTTTTGGTGATAGATATTCTAACAGGCATAAGGTGATACCTCATTGTCATTTTAATTTGCATTTCCCTAATGATCATTGATGTGAATATCTTTCCACAATATACTACCAGCCTTTTGTCTATCATCTTCATAAAAGTGTCTATTCAGGTCTTTTGCATACTTTTTCAACTGAATTTTTCTTTTTCTTTCTTTCTTTCTTTTTTTTTTTTTTTGTTATTAAGCTGTATGAGTCCTTTTTCCTATTTTGGATATTTACCCCTTGCTAGATATATGATTTATAAATATTTTTCTCATTCCAGAGTTTCTCTTTTCACTTTGCCATTGTTTTCCTTTGTTATGCTAAATTTTTTTAGTTTAATACAGCTCTAATTATTCTTTTTTGCTTTTCTTGCTTATGTTTGAGATGGCAAATCAAAAAATGGTTACCAAGATCCATGTCAATGTTCATGATTCTTGTTTTGTTTAGAATTTTTGTGGACCCAGGTTTTATATTTAATTCTTTAATCCATGCCAGGTTAATTTGTGTGAGTTGTATAAGATGGTGGCCAGTTCATTCTTTAATATTATCCCAGCACCAGTTACTGAAGAGACTGCCTTTTTCCTGTATTGAATTTTCTTGTTTCCCTTGTCAAATATAAGTTGACCATTAATACTTGGGTTTTTCTTTGCTTTTAATTCTGTTCAGCTGGCCTAATTGACTGTTTTTATGCCAGTACCATACAGCTTTATAGCAGAAATTGAGATCTGAAAGTATAATTCCTTCTGCTTTTTTTTCATCAGAATTTGACTATTTAGTATCCTTTTTAGTTCCATCTAAATTTTGGGATTGTTTTGTCAGCTTCTGTATATATATATACACATATATATTTCACATTATTGTAGTCCCAAGGGGTCACCCACCACATCCCTTCCCTGACTGCTCCCACTTATCTCCCCCTCCCCCCCACTCAAGTTGTGTCCTGTAGTTTGTTTGTTAGCTTGTTTTGAGTTTCTTCCTGGACTTTTGTTTGTTTTTCCTATGTTCCATGTATTAGTGAAACCATTTGTTTTGTGTCTTTTTCTTTCTGACCTATTTCAGCTAATATGATTTCTTATCGTTACACCCATGTTATCAGAAATTCATCAAATTTGTCATTTTTAATTGATGAGTAACATTCCATTGTGTATATATACCACACCTTTTTCATCTAGTCATCTGTTTTGGGACATTTGGGTTGTTTCCATGTTCTTGCAATTATTAATAGTGCTGCAATAAACATCTTACCTCAGGTGTCCTTTTGTGCCCACATTGAAGTCTCCTTTGGGTAGATTCCCAGAAGAGGGATTGCTGAGTCAAATGGTAGTTCCATTTTCATTAGTTTGAGAGTCCTCCTTATTGCTTTCCATAGTGGCTGAACCAGTTTACATTCTTAGCAGCAGTATAGGAGTGTTCCTTTCTTTCCACATCCACGCCAGCTCTTGTTGTTGCCCATTTTGTTTGTTTGTTTGTTTTTTGTTTTTAATATGGGCCATTCTTACTGGTGTAAGGTGGTATCTCATTGTGGTTTTGATTTGCATTTCCCTGATTGCTAGTAATATTGAGTATTTTTTCAGTGTCTGTTTGTCATTTGTATTTCCTCTTGGGAGTAGTGTCTTTTTAGTTCTTCTTCCCATTTTTTGATTGGGCTTCTTGTTTTGTTTTTGTTTAGTTGTTGAGTTCCTTGTGTATCTTCATTATTAAACCCTTATCACTCTTGTGGAGGGCAAAATTTTTTTCCCATTCAGTTGGACTTCTTGTTGTTTTCTCTGTTGTCTCTTTTCTCTCTACTACTTTTTAACATTGTACTGGAAGTTCTATCCAGGGCAATAAGGCAAGAGAAAGATATAAAAGAGATATCAGTTGGAAAAGAGGAACTGAAGCTATCATTATAGATGACATGACTCTTTATATAGAGAACCCAAAAATATATACAGACAAACTCCTGGAAACAATAAACTGGTTCAGTAAGGTAGCCAGTTACAAAATCAACACACAGAAGTCAGTAGCTTTCCTATATGCAAAAAGTCAAACAGAAGAAGAAATCAAAAAATCTATCCCATTTACCATTGCACCAAAAAAACCCTAAATACCTGGGAATAGACCTAACAAAACAAGTGAAAGAACTATACAAAGAAAACTTTAAAATGCTGCTAAAAGTGATAGAAGACATAAGGAAATGGAAAGACATTCCCTGCTCATGGATTGAAAGAATTAACATCATCAAAATGACCATCCTTACAGATGGCTAATAGGTATATGAAAGAATGCTCCACATCACTAATAATCAGGGAAATGAAAATTAAAACCACACTGAAATACCATCTTACACCAGTTAGAATGGCTCATATAAATAAAACAGACAACAACAAGTGTTGGCACGGATGTGGAGAAAAAGGAACTCCCTTGCACTGCTGGTGGGAGTGCAAACTGGTCCAGCCACTATGAAAGAGTGTGTGGAGGACCCTCAAACAATTGAAAGTGTAATTACCATTCAACTCACAATCCCAGTACTGGGAATCTACCCAGAGACATGAAAACACTAATTCAAAAGGACACCTGTATGCATATGTTTATTACAGCTCTGTTTACAATTGCCAAGATTTGGAAACAAACCCAATGACCCAAAACAGATGATTGGCTTAAAAAAATGTGGTGCATGTACACGATGGAATATATTATGCATCAATCAAGGAGGACAAATATATGTCATTCTCAGCAACATGGATGGAACTAGACGGACTCATTAGCAGAAATAAGCCAAAGAGAAAAAGAGAAATACAGGATGATCTCACTTATATGATGAATATAGGGAAAAACAAACAAACGAATAAGAAAAATTAGAAACAACCAATGGGACTGAACAATGGGGCGAGGGAGGAGGAGGGGGAACAAGGTGGGAGAAGAGAAGGGTACAAAAGAGCAGGATGGTTAACAGGTGTTAGGGAAGTGGGAGAGCCCCGGGGTACACAATAATGTAATATAAATATGAATACACATATATATGCAAAATTTTAAAAAATTTAATTAAATTTTAAAAAAACATCCATCACAAAGATAGTTGACATTCTCTGTGGATATCTCTTCTATCCTATTCCCCATTATACATTCCCAGAAATAATAATCAGTACAATGAATTTGATGTTTGTCATTCCTGTGGTATTTGAAACTTTTAAATCACACATCATTAAATAGTATATTATTTTGCATGGTTTATAATTTTGTAGTTATAGTATTGTAACATGTATAACTATCTGTATGTAACATGTTTTCTTCCCACACAAAAATTTTAAAAAAGAAAGAAAAAAATGGCCATCCTTCCAAAAGCAATATAGAGATTCAATGCAATTCCTATAAAAATTCCAATGACATTCTTTAAAGAGATAGAACAAAATTACAGAAATTCATGTGGAATAATAAAAGCCCTCAAATATCAAAAAACCTCCTGACCAAAAAAAGAGAGAATGGAGGCTTAACTATTCCAGAATTCAAGTATTGATGTTTTAACAATGTTCTTGTATTCAACAAAAATGAGTATCTTTCTTTTTGTTTATAGTTTTGATTTCACCAATGACTTGTAATTTTCCACAAAAAAAAATCAAATTATTCTTTAAGTACAGTTTTTGGTCTATGTATTTTCCATTCTGGACATTCATTGATAGAATATAGAAGTACCATTGACTTTCTTGTACTAATATTGGTTTTGTTTTCTAGTTCTTTGTTTTTAACTTGGTAACATTGGGGATGCCCATCAGGTATTAACACTATAATGAGTTGGTGATGGATGCATGTTAATTTTGTATCCCACACTTTCAATGAATTCATTGATCAGCTCTAAAGTTATTTGCTTGAGAATTTATAATTTTATCAATATAAATCATATGATCTGCAAATACAGTCAATTTTAATTCTTCCTTTCTAATTCTGGTACCTTTTATCTTCTCTTGCTTGGCTGCTCTACCAGAAACTTCCAATTCTATAGAGAAGAGAAAGGTGCAGCGAACACCCTTGTCTTGTTTCTCATCTTAGAAAAAGGTTTCCAAACATTCACTACTGATCATGATGTTAACTGTAGACTTGTCATTTCTGACTTTCAGTAGTTGAAGTATGTTCCTTCTGCGCCTGGTTTGCTAAGAATTTTTATTATTATAAGTTGATGATAAACTTGGTCAAATATGTTTGCTGACTCAATTGAAATGATCATATTCTTTGCTTCATTCCACTAATATAATATATCACATTGATTGTTTTGCAAAAATTGAGCTATCATTGAATCTCAGGTATAAATTCTACTTTACCACAGTGGATGTTCCATTTAATGTGCTACTGAGTTCAGTTAGATAAAGTTTTGCCGATTTCATTTTTTGTATCAGTAATTCATCAGTGATATTTGTCTGCAGTTTTCTGGTTTTGGTATCAGGGTAATGCTAACATTGTAAAATGAGTTTAGGATTATTCCTTCCTACTTGGGTTTACCTGCTTGAGGTTCTTTGGGCCCTTAGATATGGATGTTTATTCTAATCCCCACATTTGGGAAGATTTTAGTTATCATACCAATAAACATTTAAATACGCTTTTTAAAAATCTATGTCGTCTCCAAGTACTTCCATAATGTTACTAACATTTCCTTTCTTTGTGTCCCATTTTCTCATAGGTTTCCCCATTCCTTTTCATTCTTTTTGCTCCTCTGGAAAAATTCAAATGTGTTAGTTGTTCTGCATGCAAAACTGAGTCTACTTTTGAAATGCTCTATTTAATTTTTCATTTCCATTATTGTATTTTTCAATTCTAGAATTTCTGTTTAGTTTGTTTCTATGGTTTCTATTTGTTGAACAAGTTTTGTTCATGCACTGTTCATTAAGTTTTCCTAATTTTTTTTAGTTTTCTGTGTTTTCTTATAGTTTACTAAACTTCCTTGAGAGAATTTTGTGAAGCCAATTATATAAGCAGTATATATATATATTCCTTTAGTGGAATCATATTACCTGAGTTTCAATGACATCAGTGAATCACTTAAGTTGACATCTGTGCATTTAGGTATGGGGCTCCCCTCCTGGAATTTATAGATTTGCTTTAGCAAAGAGTTCTTCATCTGCCAACTCCTTTGGGTTTCTATGTGTGTCTTATGGTAATATCCATGGTATGTGCAGCCTGCTGTTAAGGTCTATTTTGGAGCGAGGCAACTGTTCAAATTAAGACTAGGAAAAACTAAAACAACCGAATGGGAAAAAATTTTGCCCTCCACAATAGTGATAAGGGTTTAATAATGAAGATCCACAAAGAACTCACACAACTAAACAAAAGCAAAATAAAAAGCCCAATCAAAAAATGGGGAGAACTAAAAAGACACTTCTCCAAAGAGGAAATACAAATGGCCAACAGACACATGAAAAATTGCTCATTATCACTAGCAATAAGGGAAATGCAAATCAAGACCACAATGAGATACCACCTTAGACCAGTAAGAATGGCCCACATTCAAAGAACAGACAACAAGTGCTGGCGAGGATGTGGAGAGAAAGGAACACTCTTACACTGCTGGTGGGAATGCAAACTGGTCCAACCTCTATGGAAAGCTGTGTGGAGGACCCTCAAATTAATGAAAATGGAGCTACCATTTGACCCAGCAATTGCTCTCTTGGGAATCTACCCAAAAGAGACCTCAATGTGGGTACAAAGGGACACCTGTGCCCGGATGTTTACCGCAGCGCTATTTATAATTGAAAGGACATGGAAGCAACCCAAGTGTCCCAAAACAGATGACTGGTTGAAAAAAATGTGGTATTTATACACGATGGAATACTACTCATCAATTAAGAATGCCAAATTAGACGAATTCTTGACAACATGGATGTACTTAGAAGGAATCATACTAGCAGAAACAAGTCAAAAAGAGAAAGACAGAAG